>BQNB010125443.1:0-19767 GCA_026074375.1 Tanacetum coccineum | reverse complement strand
TGTATGTGTGCTTCAGCTGCCTTGTTGGAGTGGTACTTCTAGTGAAAGATTGTAGAATGATCAACCGTAAGCCTTTCCATACAAAAACCCATATTTACCTTTATAAACTTGTTACTCCTTGGCTTTAGTGGTGGAGATGTGTATCCTTGCCAAGCTTATGATAGAATACTCGTCACGACCGAGCAATTGAGCGAATTAGTTACATGTTACCACATAGATTAGTTGAGTGATTTGAGTGTTTTCATCTTCCTACTTCGTGAGGTGTTTGGTTGTGTACTTGTAATAGATCAAATAAATACTTTAACGGAAAATATCCTTAGGGATACGTTTTTATAAACTTTTAAAGGCTACTTGAGGACAAGTAGGATTCAAGTGGCGGGATATTTGATGACATCAAATAACGTCTATTTTATAGCATCATTTATCCCATGTTATTAACCTATTTTGTATAATTATTGCAAAGAATTGTTGCTTAATCGTTTATATTTGAGAATTGTAGTAATTATGGAGTAGTTGGTGAATATTAGCAAAAGGCGTGCATTTTGGAGCTTAAATGAAGATATTTTGAAGATTTACTATTCTAAAGACCAATATGTCGTATCTATCAAGGAAGATATTGCGTATCCGTGCCTGCACTCACCAAAGACCACAAAAGGAAACAATATCAATATGCCATATCCAGAGAAGACCAATACGCCATATTGGAAATATCGAATGAATATAATATTTTGAAAGATATCAAGCGTGGTCCCTACTCTAAGAAATCCCCAATACGCCGTATCCAACCCTTGGATACGCCGCATCGAACCGACTTCCAGACCCTATAAATACAAAACTCAAAAACAAGTTTTAAGTTTGCTAAATCATATTCTCGATACATAAACTACAAAAGTCGATTTTCAGAGGAGAAAAAGAGCAGAAGAGGTCAAACAACGTTATCAATTCCATAGGAGACAACGTGTAATTCCATATACTTTAGTAATCATTTAGTTTTTGGTATTATTCGTTAACTCGGTTAGTTTACCTTGGCTAAATAATTGCTCTTGTATTTATTATGACGTTTGAAGGCTAATACCTTCGGGTATTAGCCATTATTATGAAGATTTGTGAATGTTTGTTTATTGTTTTATATCTTTGATCTCGATTGCTTGATTTATCGTTGAATTATTGATTATGTTTATCACATGATACTTGTTTACGTGCTTAAGTATGACACCAATCATACAACTTGGGTCAAATCCTACATATGAATTCGCTGCAAATTCGGAGTAGATTTGGACGTAGGCTAAAGAGTCCAGGATAGCTCTCATATAGTAATCGCGTCCAGGTGGAAACAAATATGAACCCTAATAACGTCATACTTGCATTGATTGAACTGGTTGTACCATTATAGGTGGTGGCTTAGTACTAACTAATAACTTTCTGATCATTGGTATAGTTTGGATTATGGACTACTACCTAATACAAATTACCATTAAGCAGTAAGTGGGTAAAGTCTTTATGAGCTAGGGTAAGTATGACACACGAGAGTAGTTACACGAGTTGTCCTCTAAGGTAAAGTCCTTTATGAGCTAGGGTAAAGACTTTATGAGCTAGGTAAGTAGACACACAAGGATACACACAACCGTTTGTCCTTCTAGGTAAATTATATCAATCAATTAGTATATTTTATGTGGATACTTTAAATTGAGACACTGAATTAATGTGTCTATGTCTGAGGAAGAAGTCCCGCTTACAGTCTTAAGAATGATATGCAACCGACTCGAGATAAGGAATCATTGCACTAAATAAGACAAACCAACTTTTAATCAGAATTAATGATGCAAACAACAATTATCTATTATAAGGCTTGACTTCGCGTCTTTAAGCTTCTGTTATTTGACTTGCGTGGTTTAAAGTGTCTTAAATTGATTATAGTCACCACCAAACCTGTGCCAGTCTCTCAGGCTGAAACCCCCTTTTTATCTGTTAGAATTAGAATTAGAACCAACATAGGATTAGCATAGTTTTGACTAGATTAGTAAACCAAAATATTAATAAATTTGAGTAGATTTGAACCTCTGGGGGGGGCTATCAAGGTGTTTGACACCCTAAATGTGTTGTAATTTTAGGGATATCGGCATAAAAAAAAAATAAAAATACCATGAACTAACCACCGACCGGAGTACACTACCGTTTAAAGTGTGTTTTTTAGTATAGTGGTGCATAAAATAAATATAAAACATGAATACATAAATAAAACACCTACACAATGACACATCAATAAGACAGATGAGAAGAGGAAGAAAATAAGAGAGTTTATCGAGAGAGAAACTAGAAAAAGAAAGATGTAGCATTCTAATAAGTTGTGAAATATTACAAATGAGAACCAACACCCTCTTCACACTTAGAGAGTGGTATTTATACCCATGTTAGGCCAGCCTCATAAGGCTTTTTTGGGTCGTGGGTTTTGTAGTCTTGGGTCGGGCTCGGGATTGCTTTGGGCTTTAGCCTGATACATGGGCAATATTAGATTACATTAAACGAGCCTGCTACCCTTTCTATCCTATTACAACATAAATATAATAAAGATCAAGAATCCTAGATTTACTTAATATTTTGAGGCTAACAATCTCCCCCTAAGCTCTGGTATTCTGAGAGATTTCCAAGCTTTCATGATAGACTTGTTATTTGAGTAAAAACAATCTTCCCTGATGCGAGTTCTTTGAGATTACTTTGTCATTGAGTACAAGAATTCTTGTTCTTTGGACTTTACGTTGTTGTAGCTTGTTTCCTTACAAGCTTGTGATGATCATTTGATCTTTAGCCTTTGTCATTGTTCTTCGATTTCGTCTTTAATTCCGAGATCATTAAATCTTTTCTAGTTTGTCTTATCATACTTTGCCATCTGTGATCTTGGTCTTGAACGCGTGACCTGCTCTACTTGCATCTTCTTTAAAGATCTCTAATTATCTCCCCTAAGCTTGGTTTCTGAAGAGAGGGATTTTAATAACAAAGTTTGTATGTAGTCCTGTGTTTTTATATTCTTGAGCCTATTCTTGATTCTTGAACTTGAAGCTTAATGTATGTCGTTGTAGTTTTCAGCAAAGCATGTGTAATGAATCATACTCTACATAGAATGTGGCTACAACACCATCGATTATACATAATTTGAATGGTATGTGATAAACAGCATATATGAATCGGAAATATGGCTTTGTCATTCGTCGAGATTCGGTTGCATTAATCTTTGGTTTTGTGAGGACCATTTACAGTGTAAATATTGTACCTGTGATCAGGTAGGTTCAATTTGGAAGAACCTCCTTAACAGTGGTTCCAGCTCAAAGTGTAAGATCCTCTAACCTCATATGCATTAGATTCAATGTACTTGCTTGTTCTTAATACTGGAACGTCTCAAAGCATACAACACGGTAAGAGTGAATCAGATAGTTACTATCTTTCTGATTGAGTCGTCAATTCATTTACTAGACCAAAATCGATATCGGGTTGACACAAGCTTGATTCATATAGAATCTCGCAAGTCACCTACCGCAGAGCTGTTTGATGTTGACTCTGGAAGGATTTCTATTCATCACTATGAATACTAAAGAGCATCACTCCTGATGTTTCTGGGCAAAATCACAAGGATAATGCGTATGGACTCTTGTTAACCAACTTATGAACATAATTGGTGTTGCAACAATGTTTGTCATCTAATGTGTCCTAAGATTAGATTTTATTTTATTGATCTCTTGGCTCTAGACTCGATAGTGCGTTGGTTTTTAGTACTCGGAGGCTAGAGCAAGACTCTCCACGTATTCAATATCAACTAACTCGTAGTGAGAATTCAATATACAAGTCGTGTGCGATCTCCGTGACAAATGTGGACAAGTTTCGTGAGAGAAACACAAACAAATGGCTAGGGGACGGGCATGTGCATTGCAACACTTATGGTGCCAGTGCAGTGCATCACTGGGTCCATGATGTCTTGTCTTCAATACCAGAATTCATCTTTGTGAATCTGATAGATTATGTATTGACCCAGTTTATGCCTAAAGTATGTGGAGGGCTTCTTTGTTTTCACCCTTTATCCATACATTTCTTTTTAATTCTTCAACCCCTTCAATGCTTACCAAGACGTCATTACTAACACCTTATTGTGATTGTTCCAGTATTAGCTCAATCTTAGTCGACATTATTTCCTTATTCTCATTCATCTCCAATCAAACTTAAGGACTGCTATTTCTATCTATGGATTGTCCTTGGGTAGATCCCTCCGGTTCTGGTTGGATCATAGGACTAATACCTAATCTAACCACCTTATAACTTCAGAATCGTCGTGAATAAAAATGTTGTTGGGTATAAGATTGTAACCATAAAACCTTTTCCGAAGATTATTAAGCACTTTGAGTCGTTTAGATCACTTATTATTTTCAAGATCACATTTTAATTACATTTATCCCCTTGTTTTAAATACAAATTCATTTAGTCTTTGAAATACCAAGTGATTGAAATTTGTCATGAAATCCCATGGGGAGAAAATATTATCCAACATGAATTATGTGGAACTGTTCTTCTTGCTCCCCCTCAATTTTACATATGTTTGACACCAAAAAAATGATACCAAGTTGTAAAATAAATATAAAATTAAGGGTGAGACAGTGTTGAGCACACAATTTTAAAAGATTATGAATTGTCATGGAAGAATTCTTGAAAAATTATGCTCAGACAATGGATCATCTTATAACATACAATCTATTGAGTAGTCATTATATTACAAAGTTATTATTAAGAGACTTTTTATAATGTTTTGAATACATAAAAATTGTCATGTGATGATGTATCCAAAAACATTAAAACTTTGTTTTTCGAAAAATTCTCCCTCAAAAATAGAACCAATTGTAAGATTATTGTCTTTTAAAGCTTTGTGAGGGAAGGCGTGTTGAACACATAATTTTGAAAGATTTTGAATTGTCATTGAGAAATTCTTGAAAAATACGCTTTGAAAAACATATGTTAGAAGACTTCTCTTCTAACTCTAAGGGTAAGTGCACTTATATGTACACTAACCTTTTCTTGAGCATAAAACTTTGAATGTCTTGTATAAAATGCTCAAGACCGAGAAATTTGATTTTCTCGCTGTTAGGATAAGTTATCTTTATAGATAAACTTTCCTTTATTTGAAGTCTGGGTTATGTAGTGATATGCAAATAAGCCATCAAGAAAAAATAGAAATGACATGTTTTGAAAGCATTTGAACTCTTGCTCGAACTTTATTTAAACATCTGTGTCAATATTAATTGACATTTTTAGGTACGTAAATGTTATCGATTCCAAGAGACATGTTGAGACGATTCTTTTTGGAAATTTTTGATTTTTTTGATTTTGTATTTTCTTTTTGAAATTTTATATTTTTGTATTTGGTTTTATAGGTTGTATATTTTTGTATTTTGCTTTTCTCAAGAATATTTACATGTTGATGTTTGAAGAAAGCAGATTCATTTGCCAGAACCTCTAGTTCTACTAGAGTTAAACATCTCATACTAATTCGTCTGACAAGATACTAAAACCTATCTTCGGGTAAGGCTTTAGTAAACATGTCAGCTAATTGGTATTCAGTTCTAACAAAATATAATTCAATTATACCATGTTTAACCTATTCCTTGATAAAATAATATCGAGTATGGATGTGCTTGGTACGGGAGTGTTGCACGGGGTTGCATGAGATTGCTATGGCTGATTGAGAATCGCAATACAATGGTATTTTGTTATAGTTGAAGCAATAATCCTTAAGTTGTGTCCTCATCCACATTACTTGACCATAACTTGCAGATAACAACACGTACTCTGCCTCTATTGATGACATTGCAGTGCAGTCTTGCTTCTTTAACATCCAGCTGAATAACTTATCACCTAGGAACTGTGTTCCTCCAGACGTGCTTTTGCGAGTATCAAGACATCCGTCATGGTTGGAATCTAAAAAAGCTGTTAGTTCAAAGTCAGAATCCTTCGGATACCAGAGTCCCATGTTAATGGTTCCCTTTACGTATCGAAAGATCCTTTTAACCTCTTTGAGATGTTTTTCAATCGGTCTTGCTTAATAACGTGCACAATAACATACTGCTTGCACTATGTATGGTCTGCTAGATTTCAGATACATGAGTGACTAGATCATACTAAGGTATTTTGTTTGGTCTACGAGTTTTCCACTCAAGTCTGCATCCAAATTATGTTTAGTAGCCATTGGTGTACCAACGCTATCACATTTATCCATACCATCTTTTTTAAGTATTTCTAAAGCGTACTTGGCCTGGTTGATAAAGATACCTTGTGGGGATTGGTGGATCTGAAGTCCTAGAAAGAATTTCACTTCCCCCATTAAGGACATCTCAAATCTACGGTGCATTAATTTTTCAAATCTTTAGAAACTTTTAGGTTTGTAGATCCAAAAATAATTTCATCAACGTAAATTTACACAAGTAGAATGTCCTCCTCGTATCTTATCGTAAATAGAGTAGGGTCAATGGTACCTTTAAAAAAACCTTTGGATATCAAGAAATTTGAGAGTTCATCATACCAGGCTCTCGGAGCTTTCTTCAATTCATATAGAGCTTTCCTTAGACGGTAAACTTTTTTTGGATAATCAGGATCAACGAACCCATCTGGTTGTGCAACATAAACCTCCTCCTTCGGTGGACCATTAAGAAAAGTCATTTTAACGTCCATCTGATAGATTGAAAAATATTTATGTGCAGCATAGGCGATGAAAATCCTAACAGCTTCCAAGCGAGAAACTGGAGCAAATGATTCTTCGAAATCAATACCCTCTTCCTGAGCATAACCTTTAGCTACAAGCCATGGCTTATTGCGAATTACAGTTTGATCTTCATCGTTTTTGTTCTTCCATAACCACTTTAGCTTGATTATCGTCTTGCCAAAGGGTTTGTCGATGAGTTCCCAGACTTATAGTCTGTCAAATTGATGTAGCTCTTCCTGCATTGCCTCTATCCATGCTGAATCAACCATTGCCTCCTTAATGTTTTTTGGTTCGGCAGTACTCACGGTGAGCGCAAACATACACATTTCAGGATTTGTTGCAAGTTGTCGTCTTGTTTGCACTGGCTTGGATGGATTTCCTCGAACTTGTTCTAACGAGATAACGAGTGATATTTTGTCCATCAGTGTTTAGATTGATGAGGTTGGTAGAATGTGTGCATATTTGACGGATCAACCTAACGAGAGGATGACTCTGTATCTTCACGTACCGGTGTACTATAGACGTTGTAAAATTTGTTGTCGTCAACATTTGCATTGTCTACTTAAATTGCTGCTTGATTATTGGTGTTGGTTTCCTCAACAGTAGCAATTGTAGCTGGAGTAATTGGTTTTGTTGTAGGGTGAATATTTGTTGTAGGTGGTATGTCTTGTTGTTTAGAATTGTCAGCGGGAGAAGAAGACTTGTTGACACTTGAGGTACATGCAGTGAAAAATTCATCATACAAAGGACCGAATAGAAGATCCAACTCTTATTGTGACGGAGCTGTTGTATCTGCTAAAGGAGAAACATTTTGTAGTTGAGGTGCAGGGCCAGAGTTGTCATAGTCTAACGACTTTTGTCATTGGAGAACGAGGCCTGAAATGTTATTAGCAGCAAAAGTCTCTGTCATCTCTTTGATTTCATCAAATTTAATATGTATGGATTCAACTATCAATCAGGTTCTCTTGTTGTAAACTCGATATCCCTTAGACTGAGTAGAGTATCCCACCAGAATGCACGGATCCCCTTTTTTCTGTCATCTGTCAAGATTTTCAACCATCTATGGTCAGTAACAGTGCAAACCAAAGATGTGAAGGTGTTGATTAAATGTTTCTGTCATTTGATGGATTATATGCAGTCTTCTCATGTGTCGGGATTATGATTGATTTGTTTTGAGTATAGCATGTGGTTGCAATTGTGCGGTTGCAATAGCTTTAGCCCAAAAGAATAAAGGAAGTTTAGAAGCCGAAAGCATCGTACGAGCAGCCTTAACAAGATTACGGTTTCATCTTTCGACAACGCCGTTCTGTTCAGGTATTCGAGGAATGGAAATTTGATGCTCAATTCCTTCTTCTTTGAAATATGCAGTAAGTGTCTTGTTTAAGAGTTTTATGCCTCTATCAGTGTGAACCGTAATCACCTAGGCATGAAGATTGCGTTGAATCATCTTGAGAAAATCTTTTAGAACTTCTGGTTTTTCATCCTTGGTTCTTAGAAAGAAAGTCCAAGTATATCTGTAGTGGTCGTCAATAATTACCAAAATATTTTTCTTCCCATTTATGCTTTCAACCCGCATAGGACCACATAAGTCCATATGAAGCAAATTTAGCCAACCTTTTAAACTTGGAACGCCTTTGTCTTGAATGAGCTCCTTTTTGCTTTACTCAGTTCACAAGAAGAACATAGTTGATCCTTGACATATTTCAACTTAGGTAATCCAATCATGATATCATTTTTTGAAAAAAGTTGATGTAGTCAAAGTTAAGATAAGAAAGTATTCGATGCCATAACCATGCTTGAGTTGGTGAAGCTTTAGCCATGAAACATACTGGAGTTGGTGAATTCGTTTCTTGAATAGAAATTGTATAAACATCAGATCCACAATTACCAGTCAGTAAGTCATTTCCCTAAAGATCTCTAACAAAACAAGTAGATTTTCAGAAAGCAACCTCCAAATCCGCATCACAAAATTGATCAACCAAGAAGAGATTGTGATTGAGGCCTTCAACCTAATAAACTCTGTTGATCATAATATTTCCTTGAATTAAATATCCGTATCCAAGAATTGGAGCGAATTGATCATTGCCAAAATGAACGGTACCCATATATTTTTCAACAAAATTGCACATCAGCTTTATATTGCCCGTCATATGCTTTGTGCATCCAGAACCAACAATGAATAGGATGAGTTGAACAATATGCAAGAGAATTAGAGGACGATGGAACATTTGACAAGTTGGATCCTAAAGTATTTATAAGTTTAAAGACATTAGTTATTCTAGATACATTATTGTCATTCATAATTTTAGGCACCCATTTCATTTTTGTCTTAGGAACCCATTTATATCATGATGGGCATTGTTGTGCTATCTACCATTTTCATGCCTTACTAGTGTTCTCATAAAGAATCCTATAGTAACTCTTGGATTTTTGGATAGTGGATTATGAAGCAAGTGTTTTTATAGGGGGTGTTGCAACTGTTTTTATAGGGGGTGTTGCAACAGATTTGTTCGCTTGATTTTTGGGTTTTCTAGTACTAATAGGAACTGCTTTAGGCTTCTTAGTTCTAGCGTTCACGTCATGTATAAATTTAGAAACACAAGCATCATGATTCGAATTAAATACATAATTTACACAAGTAGCACAAACAACATTAACATTCGAAGTTTTGGATTTTAAATTGTCATTACACGCAGTTACAGACTTTGTTTTATTAGAATTACTAGAAATCCTATAGTGGTCTTCTACTTCAGTCTTCTTAAACTTCACTTGACTATTGTTTGGCTCGACCTTATCTTTCATTTGAGTGCTCCCAAGCGGTGGTCTGCTAACATTAGTTCTGTGAATTAATCCTGTAGAGGTAGATACGCGAGGATGAGTATTCCTAGAAGTCTGAGACAACTGTGGTGCTCTAGTTTGTGTTGTCCTAGTGTCAATTTGATACATGCCTGGTTTAATCACATTTGTATTTCTTACAGCTTGTCTTGTTGTTTGAGGTTAAATTTGTGTAGTGACTGGTTTTGATAAACTCTCTGACACATTAGTTTTGGGAACTGACTTTGTCTTTGAAAAACTTTTCCTCTTAAGAGAGTCTGAAAAAGGAGTCAGTTTGCCTAAAACTGATGGATTTAGAATCCTTAGAGCATTTGGTTGTCAAACAACAGATGGTTTATCAAACTTAGTTTCCATAAATTTTCCTTTGCATTTCTCAATGAGTTTCTTTAAATCACTTATGGCAATGTTCTTATCTTGCAGTTGAGCTTTCAAATCTTGTATTTCAAAGTATTGGTCACGTTCTTTTAGACTTACAGTTGACGCTTGTTCCTTGCAAACTGTGTCATTTTTAAGCTTTTATTTACAATTTTGTAAATCAAGTTCAAGAGAAATCGAATGTTTTTCTAATTTAGCAAAACTTTGTGAGAGCTCATTATAAGCTTCTTTATTGACAGTTTCAATTTGTTTAGAAAGCTTTTGTGCAAGATATTCACATTCTCTCACTTTATGAAGATATAAGCATTGCAATTCAGTGTGAGCATCTAAATCATATAAAGATTGCAAATAAAAACACATGACATCATTAGACACACACTCTTGGAGAAGTAGATCGTACATGTTTGAAAATTCTGCTTTATTATATTCAATTTCGTCAATCTCTTTTTTAAGAGATTCAAAGTACTTTAAATCAACATGCATTTCTTGTTTAAGTTCATGAACAAATTTAAAAGTATCATTTTTTGTCTCTAGGGCAAGAGGCATCAAACATGTTTTAATTAGGATTTCCATATCATGAGCAGTTGGTGCACGAAAATGTTCATGAGAATGTTTTTCCCAAGCTTGATTAACAAGTTTTCTAAAATGATTTATGTTATTCGTCATTACATTATAAGCTTGTCTACTTTTACTAACTGACTTTGAAGTAGGTAAGAAACTGGTATTTTTGAAAATTCTTGGTTTAGATTTAACAAAAGGTTTTCTCCACATTTTCTTTCTTACTTCATGTGCATGTGCCAACTGATCATGATATTCCTGTAACGCTGTTTAAAAATTTCATAAAGACTATTTTGCTTTGTGTAATCATAAGGCTTCACTAAGTCTTTATTCAATTTTGATCTACTCTCTTTTTCAAGAGTCAAGGTCTCTTCCCTATCAGGGACGAATCTGTTTGCAGGATCAGATGTGTCATATGGAATCTCATACAAACATGGTTTTTAGATTGAGCTTTCTTGAGGTACATTGGATTTGCAAAAGTTGGTCTACCATTGAATGTTGAGCCTTTGGGAGCTAACATATGAATGGTTTGAATTGATTGATTCCTTTTTATAAACAATTTCATTCAAAAACTTTAATTGCTTTTCCATCGCAATCAATTTATCAAGATCATTTTCTTCCTTTAGTTTCAAATCCGTGATTACCTTGGTTTTCTCTTTGATAAGACATTCATAACGTGACTTTGTTTGACTAACTCATCTTGTTTCTCTTTAACAACTAAAATTTCATAGGCTTTAAGTTCTAAACCTTCTTTTATGTCAATTTATTTTTGAGCTAACAATCTTAGAGTTTCATTTAATTTACGTTCAAGTTTGTCATAATCAACTGTACGGTCATTTAAGTTCTTGTACGTCTCAAGCTCAGTCTGTTTACTTTGAAGTGCAATTAGGAAACTATCTCGAGTAGTATTAGACTCCTCACGATTGGATTTGCACTCTTTTAATTCTTGAGTCAATGATGCGTTTAATTTCTTTAATTGTTTTAAAATCTTTTTGTTCTCTTCGGTATCAAGTGTTAAATTTGCAATTAAATTAGCAAGCGCAACACGCTCATCATCACATTCTTCAACATTTTGGTCAGTCTGAATATCATTATTTCACATATCCAGTAAATCAGGAATGATATTACTATCAACCTTTTCCACTACACATGTGTTACTAATGGATTCAGGTTGCTCAGAATGTTGTCTCGCATTGGCAAACACATTATATTCATCATTGTATTATACCTTTTCCAATGGCTCAGTATCAATTCTTGAGTCTGTAGTAGGAACCTCCTGAATCTTTGCCATATAGTTGTAATGTGCTTCCAATTCTTGTTCATCGATCTCTTCATCCGTGTCCTCTAGCCAATCAGCTTGCTCTGCTTGTAATGGAACACCTTTCTCAGCTTGTTTGCACATCAACATCTTTTCCTTGTGATAAGTGTAGTCTTTTACCCTTTTTGGTTTCCTGCATTCCTTAGCAAAATGACCAAATTCCTTGCAATTAAAACATTGTATCCCGGTCTGCTGCACTATCTGACTACCTACAGTCTCCCTAGCCCCAGCAACAGTCACTGTCCTCTGATTCCTAAACTTCCCAGTCTGATTATCATTCTTGTACCTTGGGGAAGTATCCACATTCTTGTTTCTGGAGTTTGAAGAAGTTTTGAGGTTGTTGTTGGTAGGTTTGTAGATCTTTTTGAAGTACTTTGCAATGAGTGCCAAGTTTTTCTGCATATCCTTATCTCTCTGAGCTTGTTCTGGATCACTGTCTTCTTTAGAAGATGACTCAGATGGAGGTGTGATTGGTTTGGCTATCTCTTTGCCTTTGTATTTGGTAGATGCATTAGATCTGGTGGAAGATGATTATTTTGATGGTCGTGCATATGATTTGTGAGATTTTGGTGTTTGATAATACGGATCTGGATATTGTTGAGCAGCAGCAACAAGTGCTAATGGGTTTGCATTCTTGGCTATTCTCTCAGCACGGATTTCATTAACTTCCTTTTGATATTGTTTCAGAACGTCAAAGAGTTTATGATATGAGACTGTGTCCAAGTCCTGATTTTGCTTGACAACTGTCACAAATCTTGACAATTCTGGTTGAAGTTGTTGAAGAAATTGAACATTGACTTGCATCGTATGTAACACCCCCAAAATGCGATACGCAGCGGAATACAACGATTAGGGTGCTACTTCATAATACATGCACACGAGTCCCAGTAAACGTTCAAAGATACGTTTATAAAACACAATTTCCATTTATTAAAAGATCAGAGTTACATTGGTCCCACTTATTAATACAGAAATTTATTTTCTAAAAGTCACATCACAGTCAACCACGACTTGATTATAACACATTGAATTTAGTTTATGACATTAATTCACCGAGGCAACCGTCCATGACATCCGCGTTCCGTTCCAACCAAGCCATCAACAGCAAATTAACTTGAGATACATGCTTAAAAACGTCAACAAAACGTTGAAGTGGATTCATATAGTTTATAATCGACACATAGAACGCATAAATATTGGGTCAAAAAACATCAATAAACGTGCTTTGTTAGTAAGCAAGTTTATAAACTTTAATGATTTCCAACTAAAGAGCCATGTACCGAAACTTAACACATACATCCCGTAGGACGAAATCATGTCCGAGAAGTATCAACTTCCCCTAATACTAAGTAACAAAATGTCCTATACGGGTGCTACACCACTGAATCAACCAGTACAGGGGTTGTCAACTCAATAGATCTATTTAAAGCATTAGCGGTCTCACCAACACAAAGTAGGCAATTAACGGATACAACAGAAAAAAGTCATATACTCATAGTGATAATCATATTTCAAGTAAAAAACATGTTTGCGATATAATTTTCACAAAACAAGCAATATAATCCCCCTGCGCGTAGTATAAAAACATTGAAAACTTTAAAAGCGAGGCTATGAACTCACCTCGATCATAGCCGGAGATCAAAAATGAAATCAGTACGAAGAATCCACGTAACAATTACGATCACATACCTATAATTAGAGCCGCTCGATTACTATATCAAAAGTATAATCATTGATGCGTAACATCGTTCAACAAATCAGATATAATTATATAATATTTTCATACATTGATGAGAATCCTCACTTGCGCCTTAGATCCTAAAACCCACAAAATATGTTACGATCATTTTTTTAATTTAACATCACACCAATCGCTTAATCGAAAACTTTCTAATTAAAGAAAACTTTCTATTTTTGGAAAGTTACTATATTCGAAAGTTACCATATTTAGTATGTCTCGTTATAAAAAAAATATTTGTGATAATATATAGTTATCATCGTCGAACTTCCGACATTCAAGTTGATTTATTAAGTTACCCATAATCGGGATTATATCCCGTATGTTATAACGAAAATTTACTAATTTAGAAAAATATTCATTTATACATTTTTTTTATATTTTAGATTTTTCTTAACTTTAAAAAACTGTTTTAACTTTTAAAATTTTTAAAAAAAATGTTTTTATTTTTTCGAAGAAAACGGTAAAAATGTTTTAATTTTTTAAAATTTTCTTAACTTTAAAAATAATTCCGTAAGAAAAAAAATTCGATTATTTAAAAAAAAAATTAAATTAAGATTTTAAAAAGTACAATTTTGTTTAAAAAAAGTTGTAAAAAAATTAAATTTTTTACGAATAATAATGTAAAAAAAATATTTTTTAAATTTAAAAAGTACAAAAAAATGTAAATTTGTTTACAAAATTAAGTTCTAAAAAAGTGCGATTTTTTTTTAATTTTGTAAAAAAAATTATTTTTTTCGAAATAATGAAAAAAAAATATTTAAAAAGTTAAAAAAAAAATTCCTAAAAAGTAACCGGTTTTACAAGTAGCCGGTAATAAATGTACCATATTGACACGAAATGTAAAGTTCATGTACCATATGGATAATAAATTTAGTACACGTACCATATGGGTATATTTAGAAAAGTACGTGGCTATTTAAAGCCAAAAACCCTTTTCTAAACTTGTTTTCGCCGTAACTTTTTCGTTATAAGGAGTTACGGGACGTTCGAATTATCATAACGTACATTAGGACGAACTCTATCATATTTCAACATCAAAAATCAGATTTCATGAATTTTCGAACCTCGTTTTACGTGCAACAGATTCTGCACGAATTTGGCACATTCTAAACTCACTAAAACCATATTTTGACTTCCAATAATCATCAAAATACTATCCACTAGCCTAATCAACATCCCCAATATCATCTCTAATCAACACAAGTGACGGATTCCATCATATATAATATACAAAATCAAATTGAACAACGAAAATAACATAACACAAGTAATTAAATACTTACAACAACACTACTAGTGTTGGTTTCGGCCTTCTTGTGGTCTCGAACCAGCGGACGCCAATACGAACCCAAATCCAAACCCATTTCCAAGCTAACCCACTTGATCACAATACTATTCTATCACCGATGAACACCATTTTTAACCCGTTTCGACAAGAACTCGAACCAATTTAAAACTTGAAAAATACCCATTGCATGTTGTACTTTCTTAGTGGGATATGTAGGTAATGACGAGGGGATTAATATTTTGAAGTTGGATCATAATGCATGTCGAGAAAAATTGACGGATTTGGGTGGCTTATGTGGTGGTGCCGGCGGACAAAGAAAAAGAGGAGGAAGGAGTGAAAAAAATTCTAAAAATTATAAGTGTGGTATTTATAGAAAACCACTTTAGCAACTTGGCAATTTGAGTCATTCCTTCTTATTATTCTTTGAAAGTTAGTACAAAGCGTTATTTCTTTCATTTAAATCGGTCAAAGACTCGGGTCACACCATGTTTAATAAATATATTCATTCCGTCACGTTTTATTTTAGTTTCTAACATTTAGTCAAATGTGTACATTTTAATACATGAATCCGACTCAAGACAAGGAACAAAATGACGACATTTATCAAAATAACAAATTTACGATCTTAAAAATGATAACGAGATGCGTCGAATACTTTTACGATGCTTAAAATGATTAACGAACGTGCGGTCAAATGGTGACTCGCGAAACGTCAAAAATAAAAATTTCAAATTTCCGTTCACAATAAAATACAAAAATAATTAATTACGACAAATAAAATTTAAATGTCGACGTTCGCTTACGAAAACTCATGAAATAATTATTATGACGTCGAACTCGCGATCGTCATACGCGTCGTGAAACTCGGGTTGTTACATTCCACTCACCTTAAAGGAGCGCCGTCCTCGGTGCTCGGCCTTTCTTTCCCGTCTCATCTTTCATCCGTGGCATGACGGCTTCTCGTCATCACGCAGACTCTTACGTTCTTTCAAAAATATGTATACAATACAATATTCGCTTCGACTATTCCGGATGGGAAGTCAACAAAACAAGCGGTAAATTATACCCACGAAATCAAAACAAAACCATGGTAGCTCTTATCAAAAAAGTTAAAACAGTCGTGAAAATATATTCGACAAAACCAAATCACGTCGTTCTAACTTTTATAGTCGCGTTCTTCATAAGGAACAATATACGTCACGGAATATATCCGATTAAAATAATTATTACGTCGTTCTCCCGAGAAATTTTCTAAAATGGATGATCGATCCAAACTCAGTTGGGGATCATATAAACCACAAAACCAAGCGCATTTCGCTTATCAGAACTAACACCAAAACTTACGTCGTTATTTAAAATCAAAATATATGTCATGCTTAAATACAGAATTATACCAATATTCAAAACCGAGAATATACTTCATTACCAAAAATCCAAAACATATGTTGCTTACTAAAACCAAGATAGGCGTTAATAATCAAATTTGATATTTATTTTTATATCATTATCCAAATCAAAATACTCATTATTATTCAAAACTGAAATACACATGTCGTACTTTCGGTCTTATTCAACAATGCCTCACCGGTCGTGAAAAATAATCCGAAATACATTAGATCTCCTAATCATCTTACGACCTCGCTACACCTGCCTATATAATCACATAAGTATCTATTATACGCTCGCCATCTTTTGCATGATAACTTGATGAATTGACCTCATACAAAGGCATTCATCACACCCGCTCTTAACCAAGCATTGGCGATTATTATCACATATCGTATTCGCTTTCCTTTGGAGCTTTTGGCATAATAATTCATTCTGACACCTAGGTTTATACCTCTCCGGTCACATTTTCCTCATCGTACCGAGCTTGCCACAAAGTCAAGCCACCTCGAAGATATTTTCGTTTTTTACCACCTATCTTACAATTTTTACTCCCTAATTATTATTATCTCTATCTGGCAAAGTAATGGTCAAGTAATGTGGATGAGGACACTAATTAAGGATTTATTGCTTCAACTTTATAACAAATACCATTTGTATTGCGATTCTCATTCAGCCATTAGCAATCTCTAGAGGGCGCAACCGTCATATGTTTTGCAACATTCCGTTCTTACTATAAGACCATCCGCATCCTTACTACTCGATCACTGAATTGGTTGCCGCTATAGTTGCGTGATTAGTAGGCCGAGCTTGCCAAAAGTCAAGCCACACGAAGATCAATTCCAAACATAAACACGGCTAATTTCTAATTAGTCACACTCTCTTCATGGGTTACACTTTAAGCCACACATCAGTCTACAACAAGACTTTTTGGCACATGTCATCCCACCTTATACGTCCTTAAATTTCTCACTTGGGCCGATTACACCCATTCTTGTCTTCACATCCTAAACCCGCATCACTGGCCACGTAAAAGTGACATGAGCGCTCACTACCATTTAAAGCACTGATAACGCCTAAATTATACATGTTTTGATGGCGTTATTTATGTTTATTTTATCATTTCTCGTGAACTTTTGGTACTTAATCAAGCTTAAATTGCTTATAGGTTCACTTGAAGACTCTAAAGACTCAAGCTCAAAGATCTACACACTTTGGAAAGCGTATACAAGAAAAGAAAATTTTCTATTTAAAAGTTCAAGAAGTTCGCCGCACTTTCTACAAAGTTCGCCGCACTTTCCTATGAAGCCTCTAAAACCGACACACTTTTTCCAAATTTTAGCCTATAAATAGAGGACGATTTTTGCATTCCAAATCATCCCACACATAATCACTCTCACTACTCCACACACACACACTTTCTTACTACCAACCAAAACACCTAGAAACACCTCCTCTCTTGAAGAAAAAGATCTAACGATCAAGAACGAAGAAGTTTTCTTACTTAGTTGTTGAAATTATAGAAGTTAATGTAAAGTGTGATTTTGTTATGAACTCCTTAGCCATGAGAGGCTAAATCTCTCATGACTACTCGGTGAAGTTATGATAATGAATAAGCGTTTGGTATAATCTTGATCTTTTTAATCTTAAGCTTATATTAAAACCCTGCCATATCTTATCTTATCTACTTTTGCTTATCAACCTAGATTACATAATCATATCGGTATAGGTCGAAAGACCCGTTGTGATCTATGTGGTTTTAAAGATTTGTCTATGGTCTTTAACGTCTGTGCTGAGAAATCCACTTTTGTAAATTGATAAACAAAATAAGCTTTAATATAATAGTAACTGGATTATTTTAGTGACATATTTGGTCTAGTTAACTAAATATAAGTCTTAAGTTAAAACAAGTTGATTTGTGAAAACATTTTCTAACGCGAAATCGCCTTTATAAATTAATGCCCCACTCTCATGGACAAATCATTTCAAACACTTATAAATTATTTCAACTATCCGAGTAGTCATCTTTATTATCACTGGTAAAACTAAAGTTACTTTCAAAATAGTTAAAGTCTATTCTCTTGTTGATTATTTGAACACTACTCTAATCCATGTAGAACGACCTAGTCTTACCTAAAAAGATTATACTACATACGTGGGTTATACTTTTACCTGTGTGTTTCCTATAATTAATCGCTATTTTTAGTCTTATAAATTTAAAGCTTTTGAAACACATCAAAGTTTTTGGCGCCGTTGCCGAGGATTTCTTAGCTGTTCTGTAGTCAAACTCTGGAAAATTACTTTAACTCCCCCTTATTTTCAAAAATCGCCGTACAGTTTTCTGGAAAACTGACCCAAACAATTTCTCCTTTGGATGCATACATGTGCTTCCAATTCTGAACTTGTTGAACCGTTACCTGAACCTGAACGTATTATGAATCGAAGACGTCGTCGACGAAACAAAAGAGTTCCATTCGATCAAAGAAACAATCCACCTAAAAACCCGAGAATTGTCTATCCGCCAATTCTCAACATCAACCACTTCCGTCACTTTCTTGATACTCTTGAAAATCTTTTCCCAATGGATGATGAACCCATGTGGGCTGCTGACCGTGTTATCGCTCTGACTCCCGGTTCCGCAATCACTATTCCTGAAACTGCTAACGAATTTGCTATCAAAGGTAACCACTTGACTCGCATCAAAGGAAATCAATTCGATGGTAGAACCAGAACCGATCCTCATAAACACATTCACAAATTCCTCAGAATCTGCGATATGTTTAAATACAGAGATACCAAAAATGAAGCCGTCCGCCCAATGATGTTTCCCTTATCCCTTACTGGGGAAGCAAAAATATGGTTGGATGAACTCAACGAAGGAACTATCGAAACATGAGATGAACTCCTAACCGCTTTCATTAGCGATTCTTTCCCCCAACTCTTTTTGACCGACTCCTCGGAGAAATCCGAGCTTTCTCTCAACACGAAAACGAATCTCTAACCGATGCTTGGCTTCGTATGAAGGAAATGCTCTGAAACTGTCATGGTCACAATTTGTCCAAAGGCAATATCATTTAAATCTTCTATCATGGTCTTAGCAAAATAACCTAAAAAGTTCTGAATGCCGCAACTGGTGGTATTTTCCTCTATAAAACACCAAATCAAGCTAATTAGCTTTTGGAAGACAAGGTCTTACTCAAGCTCGATTGGGCTAAAAACTAAAAAACCAAATCATCTCTTAATAAAACTGTTGCTTTCGCCGATGAAGGTAGCAGTAATTCCGATACTAACAAAATTATGGCCCGAATGGATGCCATGACCCTAAAAATGGATGCTCAGTGTAAAGAACTCCAAACCCATTCTAAAAAACTAAACCCAATCTTGATGAAGATGATATACCTATGTCCCGTGAAGAGGAAGCTAAATTTATGCAAACTTTTTGTAAGACTCGTTTTTACAATGATTACCGCGACCGATACTCAAATCGTGATAATTGGCGTTCAAACGAACGAAGTAGTTACAATCGAGAC
>BQNB010125442.1:0-15629 GCA_026074375.1 Tanacetum coccineum | reverse complement strand
GGGGAGCTGAAATTCTTCTTAGGAATTCAGATCCACCAATCCCCACGTGGTATCTTTATAAACCAAGCTAAGTATGCTCAAGAGATACTTAAAAAGCATGGTATGACCTCATGTGATAGCGTTGGTACTTCAATGGCTACAAAACCCCTTGATGCTGACTTAAGTGGAACTCCTGTTGACCAAACAAAATATCGTAGCATGGTTGGGGAACTCATCTACTTAACAGCAAGTAGACCGGATATTGTACATGCAACATGTTATTGTGCTCGTTATCAAGCGAGACTCTGGTCTCCGAAGGACACCTGCTTTAATCTAACTATTTTTTTAGATTCAGATCATGCAGGTTGTCTCGATACACATAAAAGCACATATGGTGGTATACAATTTCTAGGTGGTGATAAGCTAGTCAGCTGGTCGTCAAAGAAGCAGGACTGCACTTCCATGTCTTCAGCAGAAGTCGAGTATGTGTATTTATCTACGTGTTGTGCTCAAGTTCTATGGTTGAGAACTCAGCTCACAAATTATGGCTTCTACTTTGACAAAATACCTATGTATTGTGATTCAAAGGCAGCCATAGCCATCTCGTGCAATCCAGTCCAACATTCTCGTACCAAGCATATCGATGTCAGATATCACTTCATAAAGGAACATGTTTAAAAGGGTATTGTTGAATTATTCTTTGTCGGAACTGAATACTAGTTAGCTGACATGTTTACTAAAGCTTTGTCGGAAGATAGGTTTAAGTATCTCGTCAGACGACTCAGTATGAGATGTTTAACTCTAGTAGAACTATAGGTTCTAGCAAACGAATTTGCTTGATCCATGAAACATCAAATTTGTAAATATTTTATTTTTCTCTTTATTTTGATTTATAAATATTTTTAAAGAAGAAAATACAAAAATATAAAACCAACAAAAAGAAATAGAAAAATATAAAATCTAGAAAAACAAAATATAAAATCAGAAAATTTCAAAATTTCAAAATTACCAAAAAGAATCTTCTCGACATGTCTTTTGGAATCGATAACATTTACGTACCTAGAAATGTCGATTAACATTGACACGGGTGTGTAAATGAAGTTTGAGCAAGAGTTCAAATGTTTCAAAACATGTCATTTATAAACTTTCTTAATGACTTATGTAAAAATCAATACATACCTCGGACCTAAATGTAAGGAAAGTGTATCTTTAAAGATAACTTATCCTGTCAATGAGAAAGTCAATTTTCTCGGTCTTGGTCTAATATACAAAACATTCAAAAGTTTTAAGCTCATGACAATGGCTTACAATTACCTCAGGCTGTAACCCGGACCTAAAAGTTAGGGGAGTGTACGCTTCAGTGCGCTTACTCTAAAAATAGAAGAGAAGTCTTCTATCATGGTTTTAAAAAAAGTTACCTCGTTGAACATAATTTTTTAAAAAGAACTTTCAATGTCATATAGTTGAAAATATAATTTTGGGTATCTTTCAAAGTGGTATTTGTTAAAATTATGTGTTCAACACTCCCTTCCTCAAATAAGTTTAAAAAATTGTGGTACTTACAATGTCATTTTATGTGGATCAATTGGGGAGCTTTTAAAACCAAAGCCTTTTAATGTATTTTGGGTACATCTCATAAATATCAATTTTATGTATCCAAACACATTTCGTGAAATTAAAATGTGCAAATTATAATGTCAATTAATAATATACATTGTTCACTAAGGCATCTCACTCCGTCATCAACATATTTGTGGTGTCATATCATTCTTTCCTTGTAATGTCAAGTTTTAAAAATTAGTGGTATCCCACATACTATGTTGAAGGGGAGCTATCAGAAAAATAAATTCATACAATAGCATGGTATAATTTTTCTTCCCATAGAATTTTTCTTGTCATAAATTTTAATCAGCTGGTATTTCAAATACTAAAAGATTTATTATTTTAAATAAGGGAAGAAAATGTGATTAAAATATGATATAGAAGAATGTGATTTTTGACTCTAAGTGCAACTCTTTCCTTCATGTGCTAAATAATTTTGAATCTCGGAGCACATGTGTAGGGGGAGTATTTCAAAATGTCTGTATCAATGGTTTTATGGTTCGATCTCTATACCCAACAACCAATTAATCTTACGACGTCGATGAAGTCACAAGGTGGTTAAGGTTAGGTATAAGTCCTATGATCCAACCAGAACCGAAGGGATCTACCCAAGGACATTCCATAGATAGAATTAGAAGTCCTTAGGTATGATTGGAGATGAATGAAGATAAGGGAAAAATGCCGACTAAGGTTGAACTAACACTAGAACAATCACAACAATGTGTTAGTGATGACGTCTTGGTAAGCATTGAAGGGGTTGAAGAATTAAAAAGAAATGTATGGATAAAGGGTGAAAAGAAAGAAGCCCTCCTACACAACTATAGGCAGAACCGGTACAATACATAATCTATCAAAATCACAAATGATGTTTGGATTAAAGAAAGCCGTCCAGGACCCGTTGATGCAATACACAACCCTTTCAGGTATTCAGTTATTCTCTAAAAGAAAACTGTCTCATTTGTCACGGAGATACACACGTTATTCTATTACGTCTCACTCAAAATTGTTGATATGAATAGGTGGCATTCGATCTACCTCCAATTAGCTAAAACCAAATGCTCAAATCAATTCAACGGCCAAAGAGAGATCAAAATAAATCTCATTAGGACACAATGTCAAAATACAAATTGTTATTCATCAATATAACATTTGGTATCAAAGATTCCTACGCATTATCCTTGAGATCTTGCCAGAACATTCAGAGTGATACTCTTTAGTATTCTCTAAAACAGTGAATGAATGGTAAATATCTTCTAAAGATCAACCATTAAACAGCATGCAATAGGTGACGTTGCAAGATTCTATATATTAATCACTCTTAGGACTAACTGGATATCGATATGTCTAGTAAATGAATTGATGAACGTTAATCATAAAGATAGTACCTATCTGATTCACTCTTCCCGTGTTTTACTGCTTGAGACGATCTAAGTAACAATAAAATGGCTAGCACAGTTCAAAACCCTGTCAAGAGATTATGATGAATTCTATTACAGATCACATGATTAGTATTTATATTGATTAACAGGTGAACCAAGATATGCAATTGTATTCGACGAAGTGACAAAGACACTTTCGTCCATATCTGTTGTTTATCACTAACATTTTAAATGCAGATTTAAACGTCGGTGTTGCAACCATGTACCAGTAAAGTCGGATTCATTACCACATACTCACACTCGAGCTCTAAAAGTCAATCAGTTAGCATCAAGAGTGTTGATCCTAAACTACCTCAAAGATCTTCAAAGTCAAATCAAGAATCATATTGTTAGGGGATATTGGTTTAGACCTTATGTTTATATAATTCAAACAAGAAGTGCAATAAGTATAACGTATGATCGGTCAAGAGCACAAGATGATCAAGAAAGTCAAATCAAGATGATTCAAGTCAAGGAGATGATGCAAGATGAAAGATCTCAAGAACTCAAAGTCAAAAGATGAAGGCTCAAGATCATAATCACATAAATGACACCGAAAGAATGTCATCGGTCGTCTAAAGCATGAATGAACAAAGCCATTACAAATAAGAAAAGACAAAGACAAGACCAAAGAAGGCAAATCTCAAACGTCATATCTTCAACATTGGGGAAGATAAAGTCAAATCAAGATAACCTCCATCAAGAACGTCAATGTTTGGGAGATCAATGAAGACCTCAACATTAGGGGAAATTGTTAGCCTTATTTTTATATAAGTCGAACAAGAATGTTATCGGTCATCTTAGTCGTAATTAGTGTTGTTATGTAATAGGCTAGTCGGGGTTAACGGGCTCAGACTTTAAGCTAATATTGTCCTATGTTTCATTCTCAAAGCCCAAGAACAACCAATCACGGCTCCAAGTAGTATAAGCCCATACGGCCATCTAGTAGGGCTAAGGGTATAAATAGACCTCTCTACACATTGAGAGGGTTGTTGTTATAGTGTCTCCTCCCAATCTAATCTTTCTCTCTTTGTTTCTCTCTCTACTTTTCTTCTTTTTCTCTTATTTGATTCGTGCTTATTGGAGCTTATTGGTATGCTTATTAGTTGTGTTATGGGTTAATTATTTGGGATAACACTAGCAAATCCATCACGGGTAAAAAAATGGAAGACCTCAACATTACCATGGAAGAGTATATCAGGCTTGAGGAAGAAAAAGCTCGTAGGCATTGTAAGGTATATAATTAGGAAACTACTACGTATGGTAGAATCTGGGGTGACGATGAAGTTCACAACCTCATATCTGTTGAAACCGAATTCCCAGCTATAGTCTTTGATGACACGTTTACATGTCAGGCAGCACTCTCGTGTGAACCGATGGTAAGTCCTCTTAACGACAATGAAATTGACTTTAGAATATCGTTTAACGAATCCGACGACGAAGATTACACGGTAATTATTGACAAAAATTCATTTTCTTATAAAATAATTTATGTCGATGATTTAAAAACTGATTTGGAGAATGATAATGATAAAGTCAATATGCCTTTGTTTCTATCACCCGAGCCTATGGTCAGTTATTTTAATGATTTAGACTACCTTAAAGATTTTGAGAATGAATATCCAGCCATTGTTTACAATGATGCTCTAACTTTTAAATTAGATTTCTTGATTGAACCTTCTATAAATCCTCAACGTATCAATGAATTTAATTTAAAAGATGAAACATTGTTGTCCAAATATGATGGAGAGGAACAAAACGTTTTATACTTTAATGATCTATTTCCTTTCAACATAATTTATCCAAACGAATTAAAATTGGATGAGGACAATGATGATAAGAAAATCAACGCCGAAAAGCCTTGGGCGGATGTATCTGCCATACCATTACCTAATGAGATAAATACCGATGTTGGTTCCTATGCACAAGGGTCAAATAAGCTTTTGAAAATAAGTCATGATACGCCAGGAAAAATTTTCAAAACAGAAATTTTTATCGTGGAATTAAATGCTGATATCATGACTTGGAATTATAATCACGAAGGGAAGCCATTAATTTTCATAATTAAAAATTTATATGTGTCGTTTGGCATCCCGTTCGACCCGCATCAGAATTGAAATGAGATGGAGGTTTACACGATGAAATTGTCGTAGGCCAAGGTTATGTTTTTTTTAACTTAGATACAAGAAGGGAAAAATGTTCTCCAAAAGAATACTGCGTATTAAGGTAATTACGTACACCGTTAATCCCGTGTTACCAAAAAGTTAACTAAGTCAACAACTTTGTCCAATACGGCGTATTGGACAAAAGCCAATACGGCGTATTGAGTCTGAGTATACAAACCCAACTAATACGCCCGATAAACATTTACACACACTTTTACTCTCTCTTGATTTTAACCACGATCAAAAGTTTCGAAGACCAATTCCTCTTTGTTTTTCTTTCTCGCAATCACTACTATAAGGTAATAAGATCGAATATCTTCCTTTTCCTTTTTCGTATTAATTGAAAATCAATTAGGGCTAAGGTTAGGGTTTAGATTTAGGGGTTTTTGAATATGACATTATGCCTCGCTTTGTATGCTTTTTTCCATGCGAATGAGTAGAGAGTTTTGAGAATTGGTAATGGGTCAAACAGGTAGAATTAGGAAACCCTTTTCGTTTTTAACTGCAGAAGCAATACGATGTATCTACTGAAATGGATATGGTGTATCGGCTAGAATTTACCCAAATTGTAAAACCCAATACGACGTATTCAGTAGCTTGAATACGGCGTATAGAACTACTGATAAACCTGCATTTAAAATCCTATACGCCGTATCAATTTATCTCTATACGGCGTATTAACTTCATATCTCCTAATACTCCGTATCTATTCCCTATACGGAGTATTCACATAAAACTGTATATGGCGTGTCCATATCAAGATACGCTGTATCTTCCCTCAAAACAGAATAATAAGTCTTCATAAATCTTTGTACTAATTTCGTTAAATTTGCAGATATGGCTCATCCACCTAGAGATCAAAGACATCAGTATCTTAAGTTTGAGTGCTTGGAGTATACAGACGCCGATATTATAGATTTTGAGGATAGAATGGGTATGATTTACTATAGAGGGATACACCGGGTGTTGGTTTTGGATTTTGAGAGCTTATCGGCTATGATGGTTGAGGGATTGACTATTAGGATGTTCATGAAGCATAGGGACGCTCAGGGGCAGATTGTGTTCACCAACTGTGCTTGGAGGCAGTGTTTTGAGGTGTGAGACCCACTCGTATTTGAGCTCGTTATGAAGTTCTTTAGTACATTCAGGTTCAGTGAGGCAATCATTGATATTGATGATAAGGGTACGCTTCGGTTCTAGTTGGGTGGGGCTAAGCGTCGCATGAGCTGGAGGTAGTTCATTTTGGCCTTGGGGTTACATACAGCAGAGGAGATGGAGATTGTTGGATTTGGTTTATGTTGGGCAAAGAGCGCTAGGCAGATCTCCAACAAGGGAGATTTAAGTGCTTATTGGAGGGGGATTTCTTCTAAGGGGGATATTTTTGGTGCACCCCTTTCTTACACTCATATTAGGGATCCCATGATGAGGTTATGCCATAGGTTGATTGTATGCAACATTGCTAGGAGGAGTCAGGCACATGAGAAGGTGACCGTGACTGATTTATTCTACCTGAGGGGCATGGGTGTTGGTTTAGTCAACATCCCTTATCTTTTGGCTAGGTATCACATCCCTTATCTTTTTGGCGGGGGGGGGACTAGTGTACTTAAGGATGTTTGCTTTCAGAGGAGGGAAGCGATTAAGCCGTGGGAGGAAGGCGGGGTGGCGTCTCTGGGGTGAATATCATGAAAGATGGAACAGTTTGTCGATCTTCCGATCTGGCCCTACAGACATTCTTGGGCTTTTCTTAATGGTAGGAGCGCTTCAGGACTAACGAGTGTTGATAGTATGAGACTCCCTGATGATTGATTATCGCTGAGTTGGTGCGGCTAAGATTTTTTTTAGTTGTGCATACTTGGCTTGGGTTAGCCAAGACAGTGAGGCAGTTGATGTTCGCGGTTGATGCATCCTAAAGGTCGCTCTTATTGAGGTGCCTTCCCTAAATGTGGCCATGAGGATGCTCAGGCTGTTCTTAGCACCCTACAGACACCTCTTAGCACTTACCACTGCAAGTAGACACAGGGTTGGTAGCGTGTTCATGGCACATGACGGTAGAGATTTAGGTAGTTAGCCGCGAAGGTGATGTCATGTATTTTGTTTCCGCAGGCTGGCATTTGGGCGATGACTAAGAGAAGAGATACTTGGATCAATAATGGTCTGTGATTTCTTCTCGCATTCACCACATATTTTCTGTTTTCTTCGAGCCATTGGTACTTGTCTTTCGTGGGAATGATGCGATCAATGCTGGGGTTAAGATTCACTAGTTATCAGATTTTCAGATCCCATAATATGGAGGGTCTGTAATACAGACATTAGGACTTTCATGGTCGTTCTCTATTTTTTCCAAGGTACCTCTATATACCCCAGGAGACCAGCAGTAGACCTATCTGATCTTCGTTAATCCCTAACTTTTATTTTGTCGCTATCTTATTGCTAATGTATATTATTTCATATCATGATGTATCTAAAGTAAAAACTATATATCCTTTGATGTATTATTGCTGTTTATAATGTGATTGTTTTGATTTGTTTGAGCATGGATAAAACACAGTCTCTCTGGCAGTAAAGTTCTACATAACTGTTTTATCAATCACTTTCGGTCTACAAGAATTAAAATTTCCGATATAGAGAGTCGAAAACCCAGCCTCTCGAACCTCGTGAGAAAAGGAAAAATGCGATCGTCGATAATACTATTAATAAGTGACAACGAGATTCGAATGCGTGAGGGAAGCTGAAGAAAAAGTCTAACTTAAAGACTTAGCTGTAAACAAAAGTGCTTCCCGGGAGACAACCCGGACAATTTTCATTTATTTTTATCGAGTCTGTCTTCCCAGACATCAATACGGCATACCCGCTCCATACCATACGACGTATTAAATGTCAGGACGTTATCAGTCATTTGTTTTTCAGCATTTAAAACTTTATCGTCAGATCTGTCTATACGGCGTATTCATGCACATGATACGGCATATTTGGCAAACTGACTCGTATTGATACTTTTTACATGTCTTTCTATATGGCGTATCCTAGTTTTTGGATACGGTGTACTAACTGCCTGTATAGTTTATTTTTATTATTTTATTAACCGTAGGATACCCGAGATAGGATTTTTGCATGTTTTTCCTATATTTTGCACAGGACCTCGCTGGAAAAGAAATCGACAATGTTGGTGAAGTATCGATCATCTAGAATCTTATGTGTGTTGTAGTCATGCTGGTATCCAGATGCATTTACAACACACATTCTTGCTCATAAACTCAACTTGTATAATCTACCGAGCAAAAAATCAGGGGAGTTTCTCGTTCTAATTATTTTAAATTCCTATTTTTAATGTTTTATCTATACAATGAGGACGTTGTATAGTTTAAGTGGGGGGATGGGAATTAGAATATTACTTTTCTTATTTTTCATATTATAATGCTTAAATTATGCTCAAATTTTAAAAAAATTCAAGCATACTTTTGTGAAATTACTAGTTACATAACCTGCACACATAACCCTTATTAGATATTATGAGGATTCAGCCTTATCCGTTTCCAAATGTTTACCCAAATCCTACAAAAACATGAGTATGTCGGTTATCTTGTAGACTTTATAACTTGGCTTGGTATATCTATACGAGACCACAATAATGAGTACTGTCGATTTAGATAGAGTAACTTGTTTAAATTGGTAAATTTCTAGGATTACACCCAAAAAGCCTTTATATGTTATTTTATTTACTAAGTATACTAGTTAGTGAACCCCCATATAAACCCTTTGTTTACTCTCATTTTAAGAGTAAGATACCCCTAGAAAAACCTGTAGAGCTAATCCTTTAGGATAACACCAACTATTTGTTTCGTTACACCTTAGCCTACCCTGTTAGATTAAGTCCATTTATCAGTTGCTAGTTGCTTAAAGTGTAAAGTATGTATTTCATGTGTCTTGTGCCATTTTCTATCTCTCGTATGGTTGGAAAATTTGCACATTGTAATGGGAATGTAAAAACTAGTCAAAACTCATGTATTTTTACTCCCATCAAAATTATTGGTACGTCTGAAGAATGAAGAATCATGGAAGAAATTACCCGGAGTTATTATGATCGTGAAGATGGTCAAACTACACCGAGATTCGTAGTATAGTATGTTAAAAAATTGAAAAATTTAGAAAATTGCAACAAAAAAGAGGAGGAAAGTTTGAAGATAGTCGGTTCGTTAAAGCTTAAACCGATGAAATTATTGAGGGATCGATTATTCATTGATGCGTGGTTATAAATCAACGATGTAAAGTTTTGTATAAAGTGGTAGATATCGCCACTTGTCTTTGTAAAAGTATGTAAAGTATGGGATGATTGGGAGTTGACCGACTTAGGTTGTTGTTTTTTATCTATGATCAAGACGTTTGTGTATATAGTTGTGTCTTTATCATGGTAACAGTCGAGAAAAAGTATCTAGCAATTTGTACCTATTCTGTTTGGACTTAATCTATTTGTTTCATAAATTTTTATTTAACAACAATTTATTTCCCTTTCCTAATGATTAACCTTAGGTTTTACTCGAATGAGGATGTGATCGAATCATGCATGTCTATTTTGTCGTTATGGCCATGTATGTGTGATTTAGCCACCTTGTTGGTTTATTACTTTTGTAGAAAGTTAGAAGATCCATATCCTATATCACTCTACTACTCTTATTCTTTAGCTTATTCGAGTTAAGGTTTGAATGCAGCCATATGTGTCTATCCCATCGTTATGGGTGTGTATGTATGGTCTTTGTCACCTTTTCTGGAATATTGGTATCGGTAGAGACTAGATAAAGTGATCAAACCCTTTTAAGCCTTTAAAGTAAAACCCAATTTACCTCTATAAACTTGTTACTCCTTAGATCTAGTGGTGGAGATGTGTATCCTTGCCAAGTTTATGATAAAATACTCATCACGACCGAACAATTAAGTGAGTTAGTTACATGTTACCATGTAGATTAGTTGAGTGATTTGAGTGTTTTCATCTTCCTATTTCATGAGGTGTTTGGTTGTGTACATGTAATTGATCAAATAAACGCTTAAGTGAAAAAATCCTTAGGGATACATTTTCATAAACTTCTAAAGGCTACTTGAGGATAAAGTAGGGGGATATTTGATGACATCAAATAACCTCACTTTTATAGCATCATTTATCCCATGTAAATAACCCATTTTGTATGATTATTGCAAGAATTGTTACTTAATCGTTTGTATTTGAGAATTGCAGTAATTATGGAGTACTTGGTGAAGATTAGCAAAAAGGCACGCATTCTGGAGCTTAAACGAAGACATTTGAAGATTATTGTTCTGACATCCTATACGCCGTATCCATCAAGGAAGATACGGCGTATCTGTGCCTGCACTTCACAAGAAACCACGAAGATATAAAGTCCAATACGCCGTATCCAGGAGACATCTATACGCCGTATTCAATATAAAGTAATAAAATATTCTGGAAGATATCGAACGTGGTCCCTACTCCAAGAAACCCCCGATACGCCGTATCCATCTCTCTCGATACGCCGTATCGACCAAATTCCAGACAGTATAAATAGAAAACCTAAAAACGGGTTTTCAGTGTGCTTGATCATATTTTCGATACCTTAACCACAAAAGTCGATTTTCAGAAGACAAGAAGAGCAGAAGAGGTCAAGCAAAGCTATTAATTCCATAGGAAACACCTTGTAATCTCCTATACTCTAGTAATCATTTGATTTTTAGTATCATTCGTTTAACTCAGTTAGTTTACCTTGGTTGAATTATTACTTTTGTATTGATTATGATGATTAAGGGATAATAACCTTGGGTATTAGCCATGATTATGATGGTTTAAATGTTTGGTTTGTTTATATCGACTGCTTAATTTACCGTTGATTGCTTGTTTATGTTTATTAGTTTATACTTGTTTACGTGCTTTTGTATGCGACCTATCATTCAACTGTATCTAGTGATACTGACCAAGTTAGCTAGATGTCGGGATGGCTCTTCATATAGTGATTTATATATTTAGATCAATAGTATCACAAATAATGCTCTATCTTTGCCTTTAGATTAGTGAGTCTAGCTGGACCAGCAAGTGAACTTGGCATCAACGAGTACGTTCTTAGTCAATTGGTAAAGACTTGGACAATGGACTACTAGTATATAAATTGCCATTAAATAGTAAGTGGGTAAAGTCTCTATAAGCTAGGGTTTTAATAAGAACACCATTATTAATCTCCTAAGATAGATTATAATCAGCAAATAGGATGCTTTATGCGGATGCGTTTAATGGTGACAGAATTCTGTGTGTCTAGATTTTAGGAAGAAGTCCCGCCTAAATCTTGGAATGATATATCACCTCGAGATAAGTACTCATTGCACGAAATAAACAAACCAACATTTTAATTGGATTAATCATGGTTAATACAGTTTTCTTATATTTGGCTAGACCGCTCTTCTATCTTTTGTCTATCTACTTGCGTGTGTTATCGTATTCTAAATTAATCTATGTTACCACAAAACCTGTGTCAGTCTCTCAGACTGAAAACCCCCCTTATCCGTTAGAATTAAGATTAACATAAGTTTAGCGTAGGTTTAACATAGAATAGAATTAACATAGTTTAGATTAACTTAGTTAGTTAACCAAAATATTGATAGAATAAAAGATTTCGTTCTCGCTCTTTATTTTTATTTAATATTTTAGTTTTTAACATTAGATTAACTTAACCCCTAGAATTAGTGTAATTTAGATTAGTGTATAATTTTGTAAAATTATGTATAGTTGTTTATTTGTTTTGTTTGTGTGTTTATTTTTATTGCTTTCTATACACTGTTCTGGTCGATAACTCGATACGGGGTATTCACTTTAATTGGATACGGCATATCTAACTTTCTTAACCAATACAACGTATTCATTTAGCAGACTAATACGACGTATTCAAATTAATTAAATACGGCGTATTGATCATCTGATACAGTAGTAAAGATAAGTTTTTCATATTCGAACTTCGAGCTTAAATTTATGTATATGCCTTTTCCCAAACTGGTTCTACTGATGATTATCTGGTTATTTTCAGTAACGATGACAAAGGTAATTAAAGAAGAGTTTGAGAAACTTGGATTGCTCGAGATCGATGAAGATTTTTTCACTTACGATACACAGTTGGGGATGATCTTCAACGAATTTAACAGATTAAGCGGAATTCATGATGACTTATTTACTTATGAAATTGAAAATCCTACCCCATGTGTTGAACAAACCAGTGATGCGAAAAACAATAATCTCGAAAGCTATGAATGGAAAATGAGTTATGAAGAGTGCGAAAAGATCTATGCTGAAGCAGTAATCTTGATCGACAAAAGATTAGTAAGGCTTATTGATGTAATCGTGGAACAATGGTTGGACCTTAAGTATGGAAATCATAAAACAATGGATAAAAATATCAAGAAAGGGGGGTGATTGGTACATGGTTGATCAGAAGTTATAAGCGGCAATTCGAAGAATACTTGGAGATTAAGAGACAAAGAGAAACATACACACGAGAAGTAGATATGGAATACAATCCATCTAACTTGGTTTTCACTGAATGGATCGCCTCAAAATTATACAACTATTTGGAGATGGATTGGTACATCAAGAACGCATTATGGGTTTACTAGATGAGAGGAGACGATGAGGTGATACTTAGCGACAAGGAGGTTTTAGATCTTAAAGATAAAAATAATAATGATAAACACAAAATCGCTAAAATCTTCAGGATAGAAACCAACTTATTTGACTACGAAACACCATTGTACACGGAATTCAAAGAGTTAAATTATCTTCTCAAAGTTGATGCGGAATTATTTACTCATAATATTAAAAGAACCAAGACTTATGAAGATTATAAAAATGAATTGAATGATGAAATTGGTGAACCATGGTCCGAAGATGGAGTACCATATGAAATATGTGATCATATTTGCGAACCTTTCCGTTTCAAAAACAGGAAAGCTAAGTGGCCCACCTGCAGTTCAAATGATGATGGATTCTGTAATGGAGGAGAGTTACCAGGAATGGTTCGACTTGGTTACATGACATATCTTCAAGACTATGAATGGTATAATGAGTTAACAGACGGGAATTTAAAAAAAGAAGCGTTAAAGCGAAAAGCCATTTATGAAAAATCATGGGGTAATGCAAGTCAAAGTGTAATAAAATTTTGCGCATGGTTAAAGAGGTCTTTTGGAAATTTCCACGAACTCGATTATGAACTATTGGTAAAGCTTCAAGATTATTGGTGGAAAGTTAAAGACCAAGAATGCTCTCCATTTGCTAATTGGAGGGATTACATACAAGGACCATACGCAAACTTCATTGCTACCCATGATCCTTATCTTGATGTTAATCGTATATTTGGTAGGAACGGTAAAGCATGCAATAATAGTAATGTTCAGGAAAAAGAGGAACAACATAATGAAAGATGATGTGATGCTGCTCATAATGCGTTAGTTTGCAAGATTAGAAGATTTGGGATGATTAAATATTCATTTGGACAAGATGAAGAGTATGTTGTTGTAAAAGAATGTGAATACGATGATTTAACAAAGACCAATGAAGATGCATGCCGCACATACCAAGATATCTTTTGTAGCATGGACGAAGGATGGGTAGTGACAAGAGCCGAGTAGAAGGAACCTGAAGAAAAAGTCTAACTTAAAGACTTAGCTGAAAAGAAAAGTGTTTCCCAGGAGACAACCCGGACAACTTTTAATTTATTTTTATCGAGTCTGTCTTCCCAGACATCAATACAGCGTATCCGCTCCATACCATACGGCGTATTGAATGTCTGGACGTTATCAGTCCTTTATTTTTGCATATTTAAAACATTATTGTCAGTTCTATCTATACGGCGTATTCATTATATGATACGGCGTATTTAGCATAACTGACCCGTATAGATACTTTTTACAGGTTTCTGCATACGACGTATCCAGGTTTTTGGATATGAAGTATTGGTTGCCTGTACAACTTTTTTTAATATTAACCGTAGGATACCCGGGATAGGATTGCATGGTTTTCTTATATTTTTCACAGGACCTCGCTAGAAAGAAATTGACAATGTTGGTGGGGTATCCATAAACAAGAATCCTATGTGTGTTGTAGTTATGCTAGCATCCAGACGCATTTACAACACACATTCTTGCTTATTAAATCAACATGGAGAATCATACCGAGCAAATATCAGGGAAGTTTCTCGTTCTAATTCTTTTATTTCCCGTTTTTAATGTTATTTCCATACAACGAGTACGTTGTATAATTTAAGTGGGGGATGGGAATTAGAACGCTACTTTTCCTATTGTTCACATTAAAATGCTTAAATTATGCTCAAATTTAAAAAAATTTCAAGCATACTTTTGTGAAATTACTAGTTACATAACCTGCACACATAACCCTTATTAGATATTGTGAGAATTCAGCCTTATCCGTTTCCAAATATTTACCTAAATTCCATAAAAATATGAGTGTGCCAATGATGTTGTAGACTTTAGAACTTGGCTTGATATATCTATTCGAGACCATAATAATAAGTACTATGGATTTGGATAGAGTAACTTGTTTAAATTGGTAAATTTCTAAGATTACATCCAAAAAGCCTTTATATGTTGTATTATTAACTAACTATACTGGTTAGTTAACCCCTGTATAAACCCTTTGTTTACTCTCACTTTAAGAGTAAGATACCCCTAGAAAAACCAGTAGAGCCAATCCTTTAGGATACCACCAACTATTTGTTTTGTTACACCTTAGCCTACCCTGTTAGATTAAGTCCATTTATCAGTTGCTAGTTTCTTTAAGTGTAAAGTATGTATTTCATGTGTCTTGTCTTATTTTCTATCTCTGGTATGGTTGGGAAAATTGCACATTGCAATTGGGAATGTAAAAGTAGTCAAACTCATGTATTTTTACTACCATCACAATTATTGGTACGTTCAAAGAATAAAGAATTATGGAAGAAATTATCTGGAGCTATTATCATCGTGAAGATGGTGAAATTACACCGAGATTCATAGTGTATTGTTTATTGTTAAAAAAAATAAAAAATTACTGCAAAAAAAGAGGAGGAAATTCTGAAGATAGTCGATTCGTTAAAACTTAAACCGATGGTATTATATGAAGGATCGATTATTCATTGATACGTGGTTATAAATCAACGATGTGAAGTTTTGTATAAAGTGGTAGATATCGCCACTTGTCTTTGTAATAGTATGTATAGTATGGATGATTGGAAAGTTGACCGTTACGAGAACGCTACCTTAAGGTTGTTTTTGATCTATGACGAAGACGTTTATGTAAATATTTTTGAGTCTTTATCATGGTAACGGTCGGGAAAGTATCTAGCAACTTGAACCTTATTTGTTTGGACTTAGTCTATTTGTTTTGTAAATTTTTATTTAACAACAATTATTTCCCTTTCCTAATCTCTAACCCTTAGGTTTTATT
>BQNB010125441.1:0-19767 GCA_026074375.1 Tanacetum coccineum | reverse complement strand
GTATTACTAGTAGAAGGGCGAAAACCTAAATGTCTCTCAGCATACGACTCCAACCTCCTAAGTCTCCTCTGAGAATCATCACGATCCCTACGAACCCGACGAAACTCCTCCTGTCAAAGTGCTATGTGCCAACGAACACTGTTAATACGATCTCTATATATACTCAACATGGCTCGAACCTTTAGGTACTCCAGTCTCAAACTCCCAATCCTCTCAACCAAACTAGCTCGCTCTCCACTAGCTACCATCTGACTAGTCTCCAACTGTCTTTGAGTGGTCTCAATCTCAGTAATCCTATCAATACGAACCTATGACATGTAGTGGACTGTATCATAAATAGTATCCTCAAGATCAGGTATACCTCCTCTAGAAGACTCAGAACTATCACCAATAACCAATGGATCTACAACGATCTCTGTTGAGAATCGTTTAGCCCATCTAGGATTAGTTTTACAGATAACTTATATATGCATCGGAATAATAAAGAACAATAAGTTATCAAACAAGGTTTTCTATTATTAATCTATTGCCCCAAGATCAAATGATCCTTGGGGCTAAACTAACTAATACATAAACTAACTAACTATTAGACTCTCATTGAGAGAGATCTAACTTTAATGGATGATCCCTATGACCCTTTATATATAGGGTTTACAAGAAAACCTAGCTTACATAGGAAGCTAACTTAATTTATCACATTAAGTCCTTGTTGTTTCATCTTTCTTCATTTATGCATATGTAGTTTTGTAATCATCAAATCTGAGATCCCAACAGAAAAGATATTAAGCAATAAGCACATTCAAACATCACATCAAATTTCATAACGCTAAAAAGATCTTGTTACATAACTGAAATAAGCTGGAAAACAGCTTTTCATTAAGCTTTGATAAGCCACTACTAAACTAAAATAAGCTAAAATTACATCTTTTGAAATAAGCTAAAACTAAACCTATATTAAACTAAAACTAGCTGATCGAAACTTTTGGGAGTGAGATCCCTTTATAGCCAAGAGTGAGGGGTGATTTTTGTAATTTCTTCTCTCCACCGCTTCTTAAAGTCTGAGCCAATCGTTGGTCTCATATTCACCTCCCTCGGATCGAGCGTATGCAAAAGTTAGATCTACCAGTGGATGAGTGACACGTGCCCCTTTTTATGGCTTACCTCGTACGCACAATTTTCCTCCGTTTGATTATAATGCATTGATCCTCATTTAACCTATAAAATGAGACACTGAGCATAATAACGTAACTCCTTCAAGTGATAGCAAATTGAGCATGTGAGCACCATAAGAAAATCACATTAAGCACGTTTGCTAGATCGTAATCTCTTCGACCAACACCAATTAACGCACGAACCAAGTTATCTCAGAAATTTTGTAAGTCCATTGATGATATGATAAAACACCAAACCTGTGAAAACCAACTACAACATCAAATAAGCAATAATCAATTTTCATCATAATAATCCCCAAAACGAGCCATAATTTCATCATCTATCCGAGATCCAAAATGCGTCTGTTTGTCCAACATCGAACAATGCTAGCGGTACCAACATCCAAACCAATTAGCAACACTTTTTCCGTCATAAAGTTGTTACTAAATCAGTCACAAAACTGCTGTTAGCTACACATTATCTGTCCACCAATGTGTCATATATATGTAAGCTCTTCCTCCCATATCTTTTAGGACACTTAAACATTCTCACTGAGTCGTCCTTGCCCACTACAGAATTAAAATAATAGAGCATACAATTGTGAATATGAGCATACTAAACCCACAATTAAACAACAGCACTAAGTGAAAACCGAGCATACTAATTCCATACGTACATTGTATAAAAAAAAACTTAAACAACCAATATAGATCACACAATGTAGAGATCACACTTCCCAATACATAAACCAATGAATAATTGACAACCTGTGACAGCTATTTCTGATTTCAATTTCCATACTAAAGGGTTTCTCAAAACACCAATCCCGTTAACTAACAAATGATCATGATCCAACAGTAAACAATCATGAATCATATTAATCATGAAGAAGGTTTAACAAAAATAATACATTCAAGATATGTCAAACAAACCACATGATGCTACTGATTAGGAGCACACCAAAACCTAATTCTGAGATTTTTGCACATTTGTTAACGGACTGAAGACAATATGGAAACCCATACTAGCAAAAAGATCTTGAGAAATAATAGCAAAATCAAACCTTTGTAAGTTACAACTAGAGAGAATCAAACAAAGTTGATTGTCGTTTTGAACACGCAAGCAGTCTCCTTTTGAAACCGCTTAAGGAATTAGGGTTTTAGTTTCAATTCAAACCAACAACTTCTTCATCTTCCTAAAGTACGACCATAAAAAACCTGTAACATCTAATACAAGAGCAACCCGCTCTGATACCACATGTTGAGAATCGTTTAGCCCATCTAGGATTAGTTTTACAGATAACTTATATACGCAGCAGAATAATAAAGAACAATAAGTTATCAAACAAGGTGACAACACCACAGATGCAGAGCGAGAGAGCGCAGCAGCAGCGCGACACTACGACGCCTCAGCCCCAAAGATCCAAATGATCCTTGGGGCTAAACAAACTAATACATAAACAACTACAAATAGACACTCAATTGAGAGAGATCTAACTATGATGGATGATCCTATGACCCTTTTATATATATGGTTACAAAAAACCTAGCTTACAAAGGCAGCTAACTTAATTTAACACATTAAAGTCCCCCTGTTGTTATACAAGGAAACAAAATACAATTAGGAAAATATTAATTACATTAATCTCACATAATGTTTTTGACTAATCTATATCTTCAACATTAATGTTGATTTTGTAACGTCTCAATCAACATTAATCTTGATCTTGTTTCCTTCTTTAGCATATCTTGTTTCCTTTTGTTTCATCTTTCTTTATTTATGCATATGTAGTTTTGTAATCATCAAATCTGAGATCCCAAAAATCTCTCTTGTGTCTGCCACACTAGCCTCTGCCTCAAACTCCTCATCATCCTCCCTAACATTACTAGCATCAATCTCAAATCCTATACCTACACCATCCTCAGGGTGAGCTACAACTCCCTCACTAATACCTACATCTACAACAGCCTCTGCATTAGCAGTATCCACCTCCATATGCTCCTCTCCGCTAACTTCTGGTGAGTATGAATCTCTAAACCTCTTGCGAGGTGGTAAAAGATCAGCAGAAGTAGGGGCTATCGACCTTGAAACATGAGTAGATGATGGTACCGAAGCAGTAGGGGATCTACATCTCTTGCGAGATGGCCTAGAAGAAGGTGAAGATGAATCCAATGACCTCTTAAAAGATGAACCTAAGGATGACTCTGATGTAGTCGATGGGTAAGGGGTAGACAATGGTGTAACCCTCCAACGTCTAAAAGCCTCACTATGCCGTGGAGTCCTAGCAAGTGATCGATGAACAAATCTCTATGGTGTAGATGAATTAGCATCGGTGGTGTATGTCCGGATAAGGAATGATCTGAAGGTGCACTAGAAGAAGATGAGTCTGGTGATGAATGACGATCTGATGAATGATGAGATACACGTCTCTATAGAAGTCTACGAGTAGGAATGGGTCTAACTCTCTTCCTTGCAATCAACAACTTACGCGGCCCATTGAGGTGGGTGCAATAAGGTCGACCGAAAGGGTTAGCCTCACCGGGTCGGACAAGAGTCGCTGAACGTCGACGAATCCTGGGTGGGGCAACAACAGGTGTAAGGGGAAACTCTGATAATGGTGCAAGAGTATCATGAGATGACGATACGGGTCTCTTCTCAGCAGGCTCAGACTCATCGTTCTCCTCCGAGTCATCAGAACACAAAAAGGGTGAAACCAATGGCAAGTCTGGTGTGGGAGGTAAAGAATCCTTTGATAGATCAGAATCAGAAGAAGGTGAATAATCCACTAAATCAAGTACCCCAGAAGGTGAGACGACTGAAACTACCCCACCTCCGGTGTAACTATAGGGTCAGCTGGAACAACAAGAACCTCAGGGATAACAGGGATAATAGCAGGAATAGCACCAAAGAGAATCACTCGTGAAGGATGAGAACCCACACTCTCCTCAGATGTATCAGACGAAATAGAAATAACAAGAGCATCCATGACCTGCACAAGCACAAGTTTATATAAATCCTCTTTATATGAAACCATGCACGTACAAGCAAAGCCAAGAAATAAGTACGATGCGAAATATGAAATGGCAAAATGATGAATAAGGTAATTAGGGCAATATGATATATATATATATCAGTACTTATGTTATATATATATATAACGCTATTATTATACGATACGCATGCAAGCAGGTAAGGCACGTAGGATCACATACTGGTTATAGACCAGACCTAGATATACTACATGGTTCTCTATAACCTTGGCTCTGGATACCAATCTGTCACACCCCCAAACGGGGCCTAGTCGGAAACACGTGTCCGGGGGCGTGACGTCATAATTACACATCACACAAGATATAAAAATGAACCTCTAAGGGTAACGTTTGAAATCCAACATCGTTGCATAAATTAAAATAGTTTACAGTTTGACATAAAGTTTAAAGAAATATGCGGAAGCGGATAAAAAGTTTTAGTAAATCTTGACCAAACGATGTTTCAACAGTATATAATAACGTTTCTTGAAAATCGACTCAATGCATAGCGACACCAATAGCAAGCAAAGACATCCACAGGTTTCTAAGCACCTGAGAAAAACAGTTAAAACGGTCAACAAAAGTTGAGTGAATTCATCAGTTTGAGAAATAATATTAAAAGTGGACCACAAGTTCACAGTACGCACGTGACAATTATAACAGATACAACTTCACATAAAAGAATGTATTTACTGTTGCACTAAGCTCATGACACCGAGGCTCAATTTAAAAGGAAACATTTTATATGCCAAATAGTATTCCACGCCCTAGAGGTATCTTAACCAAGATCACCTATTGACATTCTGACATGGTATATATAAAATGTTTGTTTGGACCTCCAAATCTAGTAAGCGCTACTTACCCGGATATGGAAAATTTACTCCCAAATATCTATCTACAACATTCGCGCTCAACATTTAACCAGTACGGTCGCGTTAATGCAATTGACGGATCATGATAATTCGGGCTTAGTGGTCTTTCGCTACTTAAGAGCAAACGACTAAACATAAAGGAAACGTAAAGTAACAGTGTCACCATAGTTTGAAAAGCAAGCAATGTTTCTCAACCGCCCAAAATAGTAAAGTAAAAGTAATAAAACATGGGGCATGAACTCACCTTATCAAAATGAGCAAAATGATTAATCGCACAAGTAAAAGGTGCTATAGAAATCCAAGCCGCTACCTAGAATAATAACAGCGTCCTGTAGAAACACAGAAAAGTATGGCCAATAATTGCACAATAAATGTTCATCACCAAAATACATCCTTGTGTGTTTGCTTTAGTTGGTTTAACAAAACATGATGAAATGAAAATCATATATTTTTTTTTCTTTAAGTTTCGGCGTTTAACCAAAAATTACATTTTATAGAAAAGTTTCTATATTTTAGGAAAGTTTTTAGTTTCGGGACGTTAATACCGTCCCCTACATTTGTTAAGTTTTCATAATTCAAAACGCACTAACTAGCCTTAATCGCTTAACTTCTATGTCTGTTTCGCTAAATTTTTACCAAACTTACTATTTTTAGTAACTTTCTTGCTTTTCCCAAAATATGTTAACGACGTTTTTAAACAATACCAATCAATATATAAGTGTTACTATATGTTTCGTTCATTGCTTAAAAAGACCCAAAAATCTGATTCGATAAGTGTCCGAAACCTCGCACCCCTAATAACACTGCGTACTTATGATTGACTGATTCTCTACATATCGGACAGCACCCGCTAAAAAAAAACTAAATTCATTTGAGTTTTTTGCGACCCGAAGCAAAATCTGATCTACACACAAGCTTGTTCATTTGGCATACTCTTTCCAACGATTACACAGTAATTTTACACACAATCCGATTCTTATTTTATAAGAGTCTGAGTAGACCTAATATAAAAAGTCGACACACACTCATTCAAACAATACGCAAAGAGCTCACTCTCCACCACACAAAACGTATTTTCATTATTAATGCGCCGATCACTTCGTGTACACTCTAACTCTTCATTACTACCTAACAGCATGCTCTCGGAAAAAATATTCGCCTAAAATGAACACATGCTCATTAAATCAAAAACTAACTCATTGAGGCTGCAGATCAATGGCCAAGCACCGATATTCTTTTTTGTAGCGCGCGACACTAAGACCGAACCTTCTCAAAAGCGTACCAGTTCTGCAAAACAACCACTATTCACTCCAATACACGGAATTGAGATATAATCTAATACCTAAATCCAAATCTCACGAACTCTCACACAACCACACAAAAACATCGGCTCACTCCTATGCGGAGTACTAACCTAACCATTCATTTCTATGTGGTGTCTGACAACACATCTCAAATCAACATACTACAATCTCACCAAAAACCAAAACATCTATAAAACACTATGACACATAAATATAAGGTTAGTATTATTAGTTTACTTAATCTACTCTATATGTAGCTTCAGCATCACCCTCTTTTAAATAACAATCTTAGAGAACACACACAACACACGTAGCTTACGTATGGACCCATCGACCATATAAGAAGAATATAGCAAGACAACAGCCGATCTAAAAAGCCAAAGCTCTTACAGAGGACATCAATTACAAGAATAAGAACAAGAAGTGAAATCCAAACAGATCTATACAGCACAGCGAAGCGATGATCTGCCGCATCACAAGCAAATACCCCAAACTGAACATACACCCTTCTAAGCAATCTCTATTTTTGTATCAGGACCATTGAGCAATTAAGAACACTACACACAATCTAAAAGGATCTCAAAGTACGCGCACGTCTACTAAGATAAGCACACCACTAGACACTAGCTATTCTTCAGCATTCGAACCTCCTATTGTAAACACTGCTGGAGGCCAATCTCTTGCAAAGTTAGAATCACACAAATCATACACAACCCAAAAATAATAGATCTAGAAAAACCCCAAATAATAATTAAACCCTAATTTGTAGATCTTGAATAAAACCCTTAAATCAAAGAACCAATACTTCAAAACACCTTAGATGATCTTAGAAATGAACTTGGAATGAGTGAATCTTGATAAAAATCAAAGATATGAAAACCCTAAAAGGGTGTGTTTGTGTTGTGGCCTAAAGAGCAAAGGAAGGGAAGAGAATTTTTTTTTGGAGACTATGAGAAAAGATGGAACCCTAAAATGAGAAGTGCTTAGTATTTATAGGACAAGAATGGTTTAGGGTTACATGGTTTTAAGTAACAAGTGTCCAACACACACCAAAGGTGTGTGTGCACCTTTGCTCGGCCGAACATAGCCACAAGGACCATATGGTTCATTTTTTTTGTCTTGGTTCATAATACTAGGTCTTAGATTTTGAACTTTTGGTCAAAATGAGAAGTCATGTGATCAAATGGTCACATGTTCTAGTCAAATAGTGATATTTGTGCATGAAATGGACACTCTCATGTGTCACTTTCACACACATGCATGGGAAAATCAAAAAAAGATGCAATTTATTTAATTTCAAGGCTTATGTTTGCATTTGGTTTGAGTTCAGGCGTCCAATATATATCAAGAGGGAAGGGTGAATGAAATTTTTGACTTTAGAATAAGAGATGGACGATAACTAAAGTTTACACAAAAAGATTTCGAGTTTCCGAGGTTCCGTTAGGTCAAAAACGCCAAAAATGCAATTTAAACGTTAAAGCGTAAAAATAAATATCGGGAGTGATCGTAAACTACGAAACACTTAGAAAAGATAAAATAACTCATATAATATCTAAACTAATGAATATCCGATGCCGGAACGCGTCCGATGATGTTTTTCAGATTTACGCGGGTTTACTTCCCGGTAAACCGCCAGATTCAAACGTAACTTATAAAAGTCAAAAATAATTGTCAGAAAAATTTAAAATATTGATCTGAAAATCTCGGGGTGTGACATATTCCTAACTAGAAGAGCTATCATAGCCAATGACACCAACTTGAGAGCTATCATACACTCATTCAAATTCAAGATTGTGCATATTCAATATCTTCATATCTAATGCACATTTATACGGGCATACATGTAACTTCAAGATAAATTTTCATAAAAAATGTAAAATGTCGCAATAAATTTTGTAATATGATTTTATGTTATATATATACATAGTCGAATATTCTCTTAGCTCATATGAACCCCCTTAAGAACCCCATCATTCCTTCAAAAGAACACATGTCGTTTACATGTCGACTGAGATGAGTTGAAAACTTGCATTGCGAAACAAAATTCAACCTTCTATCTTCATAAAGCGAAATATATTTCCCGTTGAAAAGTACTCCCTACTACCCATATTTATTTGTAAATCTTCCTAAAGAAAGGTCCTAATTCGGTTTTAATGTTTTGAAAAATAAAACCGATTTTTGCTAACCTATAACCGAGCATAAATAATAACTTCAAGAGAAGATTATATATTTCTAAACCATCATGCTGAAAATACAACCCAAACGATATGTTCGTTTCTAGAAGTGACACGTGGCAGAAATTAACCAAATTTTGAAGTAACAACTTTTGGCGGGAAAAGTTGTTACTCAAATTCTTCCCTTTATATTCAAATTTCTTACTTCATTTTCATTCCCGTCATGATTTTTGTAACTTTCTTCTCTCTAAAATCTCCTAACAAACTCAATTCATCTATTAATAACAAATCCATCTTTGATATTGATTTCGAGTTCATCTTCTTCATTGTATGAATTCATAGTCCTTGTTAGTTGATTAACTACATTTCACTATTGATTTCTAGTTAGTCTCATACCAAGTGGTATCAGAGCCCTTTCTTGGAATTTGTAACCGTTTTCTAACCGTTTTCTGTTATACTTCAGGCATCTTTGCTTATTTTCCCGTTAAATTCGTGAATTACTGGCAAGATTTAAGCAAGGTCTTGTCAAATTCTTTGAGAAGCTAATCGACGTGATAAATGCGGTTTCATCTTCTTGTAAATGAAAAGATATGATTTGAGCTAATTACAAAGAAAGAGTAGAAGCAGAAATCAGTGCGGGTGTAATTGAAACTGGAAGAGGGATAAACAAAGAAATAACCCTTATAAGACCTGGAGATACACGTTGGGGGTTCCCATTACAAAACAATCATAAGTTTGTTTAATTTGTTTCCTGAAGTTATTAAAGTACTAAAGTTTGTTGAAAAAGAAGCTCATGACGCTCGAAACCGAGTCTAGACACAAGGCATTTTATCATATTTTAAAAAGTACGAGTTTGTGTCTTATTTGCACCTAATGAAACACATATTAGGGGCCACAAATTTATTGTCGAAGGCTCTTTAAATAAAAGATCAAAATATATTGGAAGCGGTTTCAACGATTAATGGAACAAAAGAATCATTGATTACACTTAGAGAAAATAGGTTTGATAATATTCTGAAGAAAGTGAACACCTTTTGTACGAAGTATGATATTGAAGTGTTGAAGATGGACGAAGCATGTGCGGCTAAAAGAAGTTGAATAGTTGGCATAACGAATCGACATTATTTTGAGTTTGACATAATTACCACGGTTTTGGATATGCAAATCCAAGAGTTTGGTGATCGCTTTAGTGAGATAAGCACATGCTTGCTTAGTAACATGTCGGCTTTGAGTCCGCGTGCCTCATTTTCTATGTTTGACGCCTCCAGATGATTTTACAGATTCTGATAGATTTCATCTTATGCGGGAACTTGACCTATATCGTGTGGATGTGGTTCAAAATGAAGATTTTTGAAAGCTGAATAGAGCTTGCTAAGGAGATGGTGAGATTAGATAAACATAGCACTTTTCCTATGATATATAAATTGTTGAAGCTCGTTTTGGTTTTACCCGTGGCTACTGCAACAATGGAAAGATGTTTTTCCACAATGAAGTTAATAAAGTCGGATCTCCGTAATCAAATGGGTGATAGATTTTTGAACCATGCTCTAGTTTGTAGCATAGAGAAAGAAATATTTATCAATGTCAAAAATGAAGATGTGATGAAGCGTTTCCTACCATGAGAGATCGAAAGGGTAAATTGATTTAGGGCGATCGAGGTAACTTTGTTAACTTCTATATAAGTTGTGTAATCATCGTACTTTTTATTCTTTATAAGTTATAACTTGAGGTAAAAAAAATTATGCCACACATATTTTAAATTCCTGGATCCACCACTGATCGACTCACCACAATAATAGCATTGTGGTAACACTCAAGGTGAAGATGTGCATGCCAAAGACATTGACCCACACTTCCACTGAGATAAGACGAAACGATGTATTACCAAATACGAATACTGGGAGGATTAGAAAAGGCCCAATAAAATTGGCCCATTTAGACTCTATTGTCATGCTCTACTAGGGTTATATAACGTTCATTATATATGTACTCTCATGATTGAGATTATTATCATATTCAATACTGCGATTAGTTTTTAGCGTGAACCGAGGGTACGCAATTCTTGAACTTAAATAATTTATTATTCATCATAGACTTCACCTTATTCAGATTTCTTACTAACTGCATTAATTAATCTTCTAATTAGAACATATAATGATGAGTACGTCGAGTTTTTATAATAAATCTTCATATAGTCCACAAAAAGGTGTGAATTAGCGGGAACACCTTGACTAGTGAACTCTTGCTAATAAAACTCGACTTCTGAGTTCTTTTAAGATATTGACATCTTTGACCACAATTCAGTTAACCCTTACTTTGCTTGCAATTATGTAAAACTCTAAAGTTAATTGTAGTATAAACCATGATTTTTTGATGATTATGGAAATATTACCAGGTTAGCAACTATTTTGTAATATGCTACTGGATGTCACATAAAAAGAAAAGGGCAAACACCAGCTATTAGATATATATACTCATTTTTTTATGGTGAATTGATTTACTTATTTGAATTAATATATTTCAATCAATCGGAGTTGGTTTAAAAAACGCTACAAAATGGCAGAGCTTATCCCTGATGATATCTATCAGAACATATTCGTAAGATTGGATGTGAGGAGTCTCATTAGATGCAAGAGTGTGTGTAAGTCGTGGAAATCTTTGATTTCTGATTCTCATTTCATCAAAGCTCACTTGAACCGTAATTACAACAGTAACGAAAATGGACATAAAAGGATCGGTGAGGCTGTTTTTCTAGAAAGCAGTGATTCTGGATATTCTATAATTGGCTCTTCGTATGGCCTAGTATGTTTCACTGATGGTTATGAACTACTAGTAGCTAATCCATTGACTAGAGAAGTAAAACCTGAAACCCAATGACTGAGCCAGCTGGGGGTGCCAAGGGGTGGCCTAGCGGCCCCCCCAACCGGCCGATGACTAGCTTATCTTCAATGGCGAAAAGCAACTTTTTTGATCGGAAACTATCGAAGCCCCCCTAACATTATCTGGAAAAAAAATTGAGTCCCCCCTAATATCATTTTCTGGCTCCGTCCTCTGCCTGTACCAAATCCCTCTCACCACGTAAACCCATTTCCAGATCCAAATGCACATTACAACGATGACGACTCGTGTTGGGGATTTGGTTATGATTCCCTCAGAGACGACTACAAGGTCGTATGTGGGGTCCCCAAAGGTAAGGGCCGAACATACTTTCAAGTGTTTTCTCTCAAATCAAATGCTTGGAACGTTATCGGAAAAGTGAATTATACTCGTAATGTACATCAATATGAAGCTGGTGTCTTATGCAATGGGGCGATTCATTGGGTTATGAATCCTAAAACTCAAAATACAAAGGAAGTGATTTTATCTTTTGATTTATCTAAAGAGAAATTTGAAGAAATACCCCAACCCTATTATGCGAGATATTATAAATTAGATAATTGTTCCCGTTTGGGTATAAGTTTGGGGGTTATGGAAGAATGTCTATGCATACGTTTCTATACTGGCAATACGGCATGTGTAATGAAGAAGGACAATTTAAAACAGTCTTGTAATCGTTGAAAATTGTCGATAATGTCTGAATATGGAGACTGCATTTTGGGAAGTGACTAAGATCCTTTTGTGGAATTAATTATAATTGGTTTAATTCGGTGATAGGAAGTTTAGAGGTGCCCTGTTGTCGTGGAGACTTGTATCACCTCATCTTCAAGCTAAAATAATAGCTGGGATTCTAACTGTAAGCAGAGAGCCTTTGTAATTTCTAAATTAATGTGTAAGATGATTGCCTCTTCAATAATAATAAGTCATAATGGTGCATTAGCTTGGTTACTTATTGATGTTTTATTTAAATTGCTGTTTATGTCATTCTCTTCGTGTACAACAAGATCGTGGATTGTCGTTGATTATCATTTTTATTGACGTAACTTAATGTTTGTTATGATCAAATTTGTTAGGATGGTTAAAGACAATACGGTCATTAAGCTTTATATTTACGGATCAAATTGAGTTTGCCAATTACGTAATAAGTGGGTTTGGCTGGGTGTTTATATGTGTGTTGTTGGTTTTCAAATAATTGGTTTCAATTTAATGATTGAAAACAATGAGTTTTTCTTTGTAGTTTTAAAAGTAAGGGATTCAAGAAAATATAGCTTGAAATAAAATACTGGTAGGTTTCAATAATATCATGTTATGTTATGTACAAATATGATGACAAGTATGTTATCATGGATCTAGACGAAGTAACGTTTACAAAGATGCGAGGATCGGATGATAACATACTTTGGTATGGGTTTACCAATAACATACTTTGGTATGAATAAGAGACATCCTAATGTTGTTACCAAATACTCGGAAACCATGGTTATAGAAAAAAAAAACACTAAAGTATGCTTGGTTCAAATAAGGGAATGGAAATGAAAATAACAAAGGGTATATTAAGGAATGCAATGAGGGGTTTTCATAACATTGACGTTGCTTGGTTAGACTATTTTAGACATGAGATAGTGTTTTTCTTTAGATAAAAAATAGAAAAAAAAAATTAAAAAACAACAGAATTTTCACAAATGTGGTCTTTAAAGCATGAAATGATCAATTACAAGATATTTGAGTATCGTTTATACAATAATTAAAACATACATAATTAAAACGTACAAGATATGTTCGAACCGTTATTGCTAAGCTTGTTGTGGCTGCTTGCTCATATTTCGTTTGGCAGGAACGTAATTTTAGGTTGTTTAAAAGCCAAAAACGGACTCCCTTACAAGTTATTGATTGCATCAAGTCGTCCGTTAGGCTTAAGTTGCTTTCTTGTACGTTTAAGAAGTCGAAGGATGCTTTTCGGCGCCTTTGGGACCTCCCTGATTCCATTTTTCGTTGATGATGCATCTTTTTGTGTATTTCTTTGCTAGTTGGTCGGCTAGTTGTTTGCTTGCTGAAATGGTTCTATCCTATAGGCGTTATAGGTTATGTATTCTATTTAATGTAACACATTGTGGCATGTCACATGTGTTGGCGTAGTTGTTTAAGCCTTGCTTGAGGTTAATGTGGTATTTCAGCCACATTCCATTGTACTTAACGATTTTTTTTGGTATAATATATTTTACCGGGGAGTGGTTCCCTTTTACCAAAAAAAAAATCATTGATTGTTTATTGTTCTATCATATACATCGAATACACATATCATATATCTGTAAGATATATTAAACACATGTATTTTTAAGTTAAAAAAAAAGTTTATCTATACTAAAAGAAAATGTATATCTTAAATATAGTTTCATGAATATAGTCACTCGTGTCCTTACATAAAATCTGTTTGGTATAAGAAAATTTAAATAAATATTAAAAAGATTTGATGGATAAAAAGGAGTTACAACGGTTACATTGGATATTAAATACCATACTCTCCGATTTATAGGGTTTGTTTGGTATGATGTAATGAAATATTAAATGAATGGAATAAGTGACGTAATGAAATAAATGATGTAATGTAATAATTCATTACTCTTGTTAATAATATTTGGTTGTTATGATATGACGCACTGCAATCGATAAGAAAAAGACCAAAATGTCCATAGTTAATAAGAAGTGTATTTAATGTGGTTTAGTTAATGGTGGATTTTTATGTAATTTTGATTACATTACGGACGTAATGCAAAAAAAGGAGGGGGGCCATATGGAATGAAAATGGTAGTTTTTGATGTAATGAGTCATTCATTGTAATAAAACATTACATTGTATAATTGTAAACAAATAAGATTTTTCCATTTAATCGTAATAACCGTTACATTCCAACTTTCATTACATCATACCAAACACTACGATAGTGTAATGGCTCATTACGTTGTTTTGGGTAATGCTTCATTCCTTTATAGTAAACCAACCATAATTAATGATTGCATTTACTATTCCTCACCCCCCTAATACCCTCAACCAAACATGCAACGTTTATGTGTTATATCGGGTATTGTGGACGACCATCTCCTTATCTTCAAGCTTCAAATGTTTAGGTGGGTTCTAACCAGGGACGGAGCTATGTTATAGCTTGGGTTGGCCAAGGCCCACCCAAAAGATATGTTTGATACTAATGTCATACATATATATTTCAAGTTTGTGACGTTTTTTATTCATTTATTTGCTTTTGGCCGTTTTCACAATTCACGTACTTATTTTTTCGAATTTCTTCTTATCGGCCTACCAAAGTTGAAAATTCTGGCTTCGTCACTGGTTCTAACTGTATAAAAATACTTCTGTCATGTGATTTCTTACTAATAATGTTTATGATGATTGGCTTACATTGGTTATTGTTATACTAAAATGTGAAACTTATGTTTTTCTTACGTCGTTCAAAAGTCTTGTTCTGCTATTTGACTAGCCATATATGCTACGTACGTTATTATGTTTCTAATTACAGTTCAAATATATATGATATCGCGATGAAGTCAATTGGTTTGCGGTCTATTATCTACTCCACGATTCTGAATTAAACACACATGGTTTGAAAAATATCCTTTTTTCAAGGATACAAAATCACTGTGTGCAAAAATGGAAATAGTAAAATGAAAAAGAGTTAATAAAATGCGTTTGCCGGGAGTCGAACCCGGGTCTATTGCTTGGAAGGCAATTATCCTAACCGTTGGACTACAAACGCTTTTTCTGTAATAGCTTTCATGAATACTTACAAGTATGTAGCCTATCGTTTAGTATCATTATGTAACTACAACCACAATTAGTCAATTAGTAACTAACTAATGCTACTATTATATGATGAAGTCATACATCAAGGTTACTCGTGTTTTTTTTTAAGTTGTAAAAATCATTCTTAGAGATTTTAGCACTATGTATTCATAGGACTATAGGAGGTTATCTTTGCATCACTATTAAATTTAAGGTGGATCTTTATGATACTAAAGTGTTGATAAAATACTTGAACAAACACACACAACATAAAGTATAGTAAAACTGTTTAAACCTGACTCATCTTTTATATAATAAAAGTAAATCTTATTTTGAGGCTTATAACATAATAGATTTTTAAAATCTTTTATTAGGTAACAGTTAAATTATTCGTATCTTCTTTTTAGAAGATGTTGAATAAAAAAGTCTAAGACTGCGTTTAATTGGAGGAAAACACCCTTATTTTCCACAAAATGTTTTGTGGAAAACAAGGAAAACAGAGAGCGCGTTTATTTCGTCGTTTTCCAACAAAATTCTCTACAAAACACAAAACCCTTATTTTCTCCTTTTATACACAAAACTAGAAAACAATTTTACTTTGTTTTCCCCGTTTTCCTTTTATGACATCCATATTTATTTTCCCTTTATTTTCTACGTTTTATACGTTTTTATAAGTTTTTTGATGTTTATGTACGCTTACAGACTAATTTTACCTTTTCGTCCGTTTTCTTCTGTTTTTTACGATTTCGTCCGGTTTTTACGTTTTAGTCCGTTTTTTTACGATTTCGTCCGGTTTTTTACGTTTTCGTCCTTTTTTTACGATTTCGTCCGTTTTTTACGATTTCGTCCGTTTTTTTACTATTTCGTCCGTTTTTTTACGTTTTCGTCCGTTTTTTTACGTTTTCGTCCGTTTTTTTACGATTTCATCATTTTTTACGATTTCGTTTGTTTTTTACGATTTCGTCCGTTTTTTATGTTTTCGTCCTTTTTTTACGTTTTCGTCCGTTTTTTTACGATTTCATTCGTTTTTTTACAATACCGTCTGTTTTTTTACGATTTCGTTCTTTTTTTACCATTTCGTCCCTTTTTTTTACGATTTCGTTTGTTTTTTAAGATTTCGTCCGTTTTTTACAGACGAAAAAGTAAAATTACAGAAGAAAACGTGAAAAACGGACGAAAACGTAAATAAACGAACGAAAACGTAAAAAAAGGACGAAATCGTAAAAAAACGGACGAAATCGTAAAAAACGAACGAAATCGTAAAAAACGGACGAAATCGTAAAAAAACAGACAAAATCGTAAAAAAACGGACGAAAACGTTAAAAAATGGACGAAATTTTAAAAAAACAGACGAAATCGTAAAAAAACCGACGAAACGTAAAAAAATGGACGAAAACGTAAAAAAAGGACGAAATCGTAAAAAAACAGACGAAATCGTAAAAAACGGATGTAAACGTAAAAAACTGACGAAATCATAAAAAAACAGACGAAATCGTAAAAAAACGGACGAAAACATAAAAAAGCGGACGAAAACGTAAAAATACTGACGAAAACGTATAAAAACGAACGAAAACGGAAAAACGGACAAAAACGTAAAAATACGGACGAAAATGTTAAAAACCGTTAAATAAATAAGATTCACCCAGTAGCCCATTTATCCCATTAGTGCCCGTTTTAGCCCGTGCCCATTTTGGCCTGTACCCGTTTTGCCTTATGCCCGCGCCCGCCCGGCCTGCCCGTTTTACCACCTCTATTTTTGTGTTTCGAATATCTTTATAATATTACAAAAGTAAATAGAGAATTGAGATAGAAACAACAACACTTGAACATGTATTCTAGTTTTGTAAAATGGAAAATACAAACACATATTTCTTTAACTAAACGCGTTTTTCAAATTTTCAATTGTTTTGTGGAGATGGAAACCCCCTTCTTTTTCCTACAAAACAGGAAACAGAAAATGATGAAAAATGTTTTCCAACTAAACGCAACCTAAGTATTTCTTGACTTGCCATTTTACTTTATAAATTAACTAAAATTCATATTTCAAATCAACGGGAGTAATTTTTTTTTAAGAATATGCATCTATTTCGTAGCAAATTCTCAGGGGTGTTTGTTTTGTACAGGGAAATGATTTTGGGTATGATTATGGGAACGGGTTTCTAAACCCACTACTTTTTGTGATTTCATACATCATAATCAAATCCAAACACTATTTTTTCAAAATCACGTTTTGTAACCGCTGATTATCTGGTTGTTCATTTTCAAAACGGATAATATGTATTCAATAAGCAATCCCAAACACCCCCTTAATCTTATTTTCATATACTAAACCCACAAACCAAATAAATGCCTATACCTCCAAATAAATATATTCACGAGCTCGACTTTGTAACTATAGCACGGTGACATCGAAATCTAAAAGATATTTTGTCAAACTCTTACTTTGTCACTATGACAGGGCCTCCAAAATCAACGATGCACCAAAGCCACTATGTTATGTATTTTTTGGACTTTTTCTTATCCTATAAGAACTGTATAACAAAATGAATGTACCATGTCACACACATCTTTGAGTTGTATATGAAATGTTTTGTATCATCTAATTAACTAAATCAGGCATGATTTAGCTAAACCGTGTCGTAATCATGGACGAAACACTTGTACGTACTGTGTCCGATGGAACATCGTATCATCTCAGTAGAATCATGCACAAGGTACCTGTGTCAACTATATCTATTTATGTGTGTGAAGAATTCAAACTACAAATGAGATAAAAAATATACATTTTACTTGAAGAAACAAACGTACAAAGCTATCTCTTCTCTCTTGGCTTAGCACAAGACGAGAGTCTTTCGTACTTTCTTCCCTAACATGTCAAAACATTCGCTTTGTCGATTTTCGTTTGTTAAGACCTTATATTTCACAAAAAATTGCAACTCTTTTAAGCTCGCTTAAAAACACTGCTAACTAGGGTTAGGATTAGCCGCAAAGAATGCCAACACACCAACAAATGGTGCATTGATGTAAGTTGTAGGCTCGGATTTTCTAAAATCGGCTCGATCATCCTCATACTGATCATCTTCTCCGGGCCCACCCACTATGGCACCAACCAAAACATTTGGATTTGGGTTTGAAGAATTGAAATAAACAGATCCCTCTTTACATCCCATAGGTTGGGGATGGTCCTTAATAGATGGTAGGGATGAGCCTCGATGATGAATCCGTTGTGGATACTTATTGCTATACCCTACCATATACGACATTCCATTGGGGTTCTCCCCTAGAATGTAATCAACTTGACGTTTGGCCATTTGACGAAGGTAAGTGGGTCCTACACTTATACTACCACAATTTACTGAACCTGATGAACGCTCTAGGTATTTAGCATAAACTAGCAAAAGGAATGTGATTGTAGTTGAATGTTGTAAATTACTTCCACCAGGACGGAAGATAAGGCCTCCCGGGGTGTATTCAATATGAGATGAAGATGAGTCTGGTATTAGTGTGCACATGAAGCTTTCCGCGGATGCTTTGTAGGACTCCAAAGTGTATAAAGTCCCTTCCAGAACTTCCTGTAACAAAATTTAAGGGGTTTAGTTCAGTTACTTAAACACTGTTAAATTCAATACGTACCATTCTTCTCCTTCCAAACGTTTGTAAAAAATCATATATTAAAAACAAGTTATTGCGATATTTGAAGCATGAACTCATGGAGAAAAAACCTGGAATCTTTATTAACCATTAAAAGAGTGTACCTTTGAAACAAGAACGTTAAGGCCAGCATGCTTATTGTCCCATCCAAACTCATTAATATTTTCATCAGCACCAAGTGTTTTACCATTGTTTTGTATATAATTCAGGTAATTTTCACCCTTTGAAGCCCTTCTTAACCAAGCCGCTCCCCATAGTAGTTCATCCTGCATAAAACATAGTTTCACTTTCAATGCTATCACCTTTTTCTACTTCCATGAAATTCAACTTTCGTATGACTAATAAATGAAAAGATTACAAGTCCACTCCAATCAACACTTAAATTTCTTATAAGTGACATGAATTACAACATAGACTAATTGCAGCTAAAGGTAAGCAAAAGGGATCACCGAATTATATGATGTAAACTCGTTTTAGCTAGTTGACGGAAGTCGATAACAATCCACAATAATAAAATAAATCAAGGTCAACAATCATCTAGATAATACATTTGTTAATATCTTAACACATCACTTGATACCCTTGTATTCAGTATTGTCATGACATAAAAAAGGAACATCATAGATAATTTAAACGAGTATGAGACCACCGTAAATTTTTATCACATAAAACAACCCGCCACGCAGTAGAGCGCGGGTAAAAAATCTTAGTTATTTTCAAATTTGTACAAGTTGTGCAATGTCTAAACGGTGACTAATTAACCTCACATTATTAGGCAGAAATCTGCTAATATCCTCAAGTACTTATAAACCGATGGCTGGTATAAATCTTAAAACCAATCAAGATGGTTTTACATATAAAAATACCAAGTATCTCAAGTTTTAAAATACCTCGAGGATAGGGAAGGAAAGTATTG
>BQNB010125439.1:5551-16851 GCA_026074375.1 Tanacetum coccineum | reverse complement strand
TTCACATAAGTTTCAAATCTATTTTTCTAATAAATAAATCCATCACTTTCAAATAGTGGTGGTCTTTGCATAGATTGCCATTCTAAATATTTTTCCGATTCCATAGATCTATTCAAGTTTTAAAATACAATTTATTTTAAAATTCTTCTTTAGCGTGGCTCTAATACCAATTGTGGAAAACTAAAAAGGGGGGGGGGTTGAATAGTTTACCGCTTTTTAATTTAAGGTTTATGTTTGTTTGTAAAACTTAGATTCGACTTTTTGTGAATTCAATGCTTGCACAATATGAACAATATAAGTATATGAAATGATAAAGTAAGACAAGAGATAAGAGTAAGAACAATCAAACCACAACACGAGGATTTATAGTGGTTCGGTAACAAAGCACCTCTTCGCCCTACTCCACTCCCTGAGAACCTAACTCGAGAGTTTTCTTCACTATGTCAACAAACACCCTTATGGCGGAGAAAATCGTACACAACTTTGCTTACACCGATTTACGACACAAAGCTAAATGTCGAGTTCTAATCTTAGGTAAAACTAATCTATCACAACACAACTTCACGACTTGTTCACGACTTCACAACTTCACAACTTCACGACTTCTTCACAACTTCAAGACTTCTTCACGACTTTGCGACTTTACCTCACCACACTACTTATATCACAACTATCTAACACTACTTGGTAAGATCACCACGATCTAACTATACTCACAAAGATCGCCAAGATCTAGCTACTACATACAAATACACGATATACAATTGATTTATAAATATGTGATATGGATGCAACAAGATTTTAATATACACTTGAGGTGTAATACTTCTTCACTTGATGATGAAAGTATTTTCTCTTGACTTGAGGTATTGAGCTTAGAATACTTGGAAACAATAGCTTTCTGATTCAAATGATCAAAGCATTTTAGTGAGATGTGTGGGCTGTTTTATAACAGAAGAATGAGTACCAAAAAGGTAAGAAAATTATGGGGAAAAGTCCGTAATTATAGGACAAACTGTTGGGAGGTCTACTAGGGGGCGGTCCCTTATTAGGTGGGTGGTTGCCTTTATTTTAAGTGGGCGTGTCTTGTATTTAAGGGGGCCGCCAAGGACTAGGGATTCCCCAGTTTGTCTTTTGTGTAGGGGGATTTTTTGGAACTTTTTAAGCCGTTTTAGGTCTGAAATTTAAATTTCAAAATGTTTATATTTGACATAAAAACATTTCTTTTAATTGTAGAAAATGTTTTGTAATGTTTATAAAAATGTTTACAACATTTTATAAAAGTGTGAGGTATGAATAAAACTTTCCTTTGCTATAATGCATTAAGCGTTTATTTATTCATACTTTTAAGTGATGTATTTGTTGAAATGAGAATTTACTACTAATTACTTGTTTACATTTAATTTTACGTTGAACGTTTTTATATTTTGTGATCATCAAAACGTAAAGATGTGAAAAAATATTAGTAATGTTTTTAGGCATTATATTTTTATCAACACTCTTAATAACAAATCTGTAATAATAATGACTACTCAATAAATTATATGTTATAGGATGATTTAGTGGTTGATCATAATTTTTCAAGAATTCTTCAATGACAATTCATAATCTTTCAAAATTGTGTGCTTAACAATGGTAACCCTTAATTTTATATTCATTTTACAACTTGGTATCATTTTTCTAGTGTCAAACACATGTAAAATTGAGGGGGAGCAAGTTAATGTTCCATATAATTCATGCTAAGTATAAAAGTTTTCTCCACAGGATTTTCAAGACAAATTTTAATCACATGCTATTTCAAAAACTAAGTGAATTAGTATTTAAAATAAGGGGAGACATGTAATGAAAATGTGATCCTGAAAATAATAAGTGATCTAAAAGACTCAAAGTGCTTTTTACTCTATGGAAAAAGGTTTTATGGTTACGATCTCATACCTAACAACATCTTATTTCATGACGATTCTGAAGTCATAAGGTGGTTAGGTTAAGTACTAGTCATATGATCTAACCAGAACCGGATGGATCTACCCAAGGACAATCCATAGTTAGAAATAGCAGTCCTTAGGTAGGATTGGAGAAGAATAAGAAATGGGAATAATGCCGACTAAGATTGAGCTAACACTGGAACAATCATAACAAGGTGTTAGTAATAACGTCTTGGTAAGCATTGAAGGGGTTGAAGAATGAAAAAGAAATGTAAGGATAAAAGGTCTAAAGAAAGAAGCCCTCCCTACACCTTAGGGAAAAACCAGGTCAATAAAAAATATATCAGATTCACAAAGATGAATTCTGATATTGAAGAATGACATCATGGACCCAGTGATGCAATGCACAACCCTTCCCAGCCATTCAAGTTTCTCTTAAAAGATACTTGTCTCATTTGTCACGGAGATACACACGACTTCTATTGACTTTCTTACTCTGAGTTAGTTGATATTGAATAGGTAGCAGTCTGCTCCAGCCTTTGAGTACTAAAACCAAAACGCACTAATCGAGTATAGAGCCAAGAGATCAATAAAATAAATCTCATTAGGACACATTCCATTACAAACACTTGTTGAACATCAAGTTCACAAGCTGTTAACCAGAGTCCTACGCATTATCCTTGTGGTTTTGCAAGAATATCCGAGTGATACTTAAGTATGCACAGTAAAGATGGAAATCCTGCTTGAGCCAACATCAAACAAGCTCTTGGTAGGTGACTTGCGAGATTCTATATGAATTAAGCTTGTGTCAACTGGATATCAATAATGGTCCAGTAAATGAATTGACGACTCAATAAAAAAGATAGTAACTATCTGATTCACTCATATCGTGTTGTCTGTTTTGAGACGTTCCGGTATTGAGAACAAGCAAGTATGGTAAATCTAATGCATCTGCGTTAGAGGATCTAAAACTTTAAGCTGGAAACCCTGTCAAGGACGTTCTTCTAAATTGAACCTACCTGATCACAAGTACAGTATTTATACTGTTAAACGGTCCTTACGGAATTAGAGGTTAATGCAACCGAATCTCGACGAATGACAAAGCCATATTTGTCCATATCAGCTGTTTATCACTAACTTTAAAATGCAGGTACAAATGGCGGTGTTGTAGCCTCATTCCAGCAGAGTCTGATTCATTACCACATGCTCATGCTCAAACTACAAAGACATACTATAAGCATCAAGATTCAAGAATCAAGAAAGCTCAAGAATTAAAGACAAAGACTTTCGCAAACTATGATATTAAAGATGCCTCCTTATAAACCAAGCTTCGGGGGAGATTATTAAGAGAGCTTTCAAGATGATTCAAAGTATGATCATGTTGGTCAAGACACAAGATCACAAGGTGGCAAAGACGATCAAGACTGAAGGATAAAGATTTAAAGATCTCGAACGTAAAGACTAAGTCGAAAGAAAATGACAAAGGCTCAAGATCAAAGATCACATAGCATGAAGGAACAAGTCTACAATATTATAAAGACCAAAGACTCGAGAACTCAACGACAAAGCAATCTCAAGAAGTTTAAGGAAGCAAGATTCAAGATCTCACCTTAGGAATTCGAAGACCACACATTAGGGGAGATTGTTAGCCTCAAATAACATGGAAGCTCAGAATCTACAGGATACATCCATAAGGAAACCTCACTTTGGGAGAGATTGTGTTAGGATTAAAAATGTGGTGTCTATATGGAAATTACATTAGTTTCCTTATAGTCTAAAACACAAGGACTAGAAGTGTAATTAGTCCAAAGACGGCTTGTGTTTAGGCTATAAATACCCCCTCTAATCTTCCTTAGAGGGGTGAACCTTATAATTTTAATTTTTACTAATCATTCAATAATAACTGCTTTTTCTCTCTCAAATGGCGTTTATATATTTCCATCATCCCTGACCTCCTGAGATCGTGAATCGAGATTTCTCACAAGTAGTATCAGAGCTGCATGATAGATTCGTGATGTTTTAATGCTTATTCGGTTCAGCTTATTCCGGTTTATTTGAGCTTATTTCGGTCCAAATTCAGTCCAGTAGCATATTCGATCTTTGTCAGTCCATATTCTGATTAGTTTACAGCTTTTTCAGCAGACTAGTGTACTTATTTCTGTTATATTTGATATGTTCGAGTTTGGATGCTTATGGTTTTATCGTAAGAACAAACTCGGTCAGATTCGATCATATGATGAGATTTAATTGTTGATTTGATCATTTTCGGTAGTCAAACTCAACAGTTGACTGGTCAAAGTTTGTTAGATATGGTCAAAGTTTGTTACATCTGATCAAACTCGGCAGATCTGGTCAAACACGGAAATCAATTTTGGAAATTAAATGGACTAAACTCGATACCGAAATTATGATTTATCAATATTGGAGAAGAAAAGAAAGTGTGTACAGATTTGTGTTTTAACTGCTACAACAAATACAACAACAACTCTGTACCGAATTTGTACCAATGACTCGATCAAATCAAATGTTACAACTTCAATTCTGAAAATGAAACCAAATATCAAAAATGAGTCAAACACTGAGTTCACTCGGTCCATACCTACACAGACATACATAGTGACTACAAAGATTTACAACATCACCATTTCAACCACTTCATCACCAATCCAAACGATCCTAACTCCCTTCATCAACCGCAACTCATTTCTACATAACATCAAGGCTCAAAACTGAAAAAGAAACAAGGACGATCTCAGATTTATTCTCATTTTATGTTTTAACAAATTAGATGTGACCTTTACAAGGATCAATCAACACGAAAAAAAAATGTTTCATCATCGGTCTATAAAGGAACAATCCTCTCTTCTAATATTCGAACATAAAGAAAGAATGATAACAAAGTTGTTATATTCTTTGCTTTGTTTCGATTTATAAAAGGCAAAAACAATACAAATAACCTACCGAGACCCTGAAAGGATCTTGAAGCCAAAACGTTTCTTGTAAATTTGTGGGTTTGAGCTACAAATGACAAAGATCGACGGGGTTTTATGTTTATTGATTTGGTTGTTGTCTTTATAGAAGTGGATGATGTTGTTTTGATAATGGAGGGACAAAGCTATTATTGTTTGCTGGAGAGAAGTGGTAGGCGGATAAATTAAGACGTAGGGTTTGTTTGTGTGGTGATTCTCACTGTTATTATACATATGAATTAGGGTAGTGGATAATGGGCTGTGCTTCGAGCCTCATGGACATAAGTACTGAAAATAGATTGAAATGGGCTGCCAGTTTAGTGTATAACAAGTTTTGGGCTGATAAGTTTGAAAGCTTGGGCTGCTGTTTTTGAATGATATAAGGAAGAGATTGATATGGGCTGACAAGGATATGCATTTGCTGAATTTTTGTTAATTTTTCAGACACAAAAACATCACTTATTGCTTAAAACGATCCGGATAAAAGATTCACGAAAAATGTTAAAAATGCTATTCTCAGGATTTAATCGTAAGAAATGACTACGGGGTTGATTCTTTATTACTTATCCAGGATTGAAGTAATATGTCACGAGGAAGTGTACTTATTTCATCTTTTGGCCTTTCTACCTCTGCAACGAAGATGACTTGTTCGAGCATATAAGGATTGTCATGAAGACTTGAATATTTGGTTACTTTTATGATTCTTTCTCTCTTTTATCCACAAAGTAGCTATCACTTTAAGGAGCTATGTTGTAGTGCTCAATGACTCACGTAGTTGAGGATATTTCAAGAGATTCTTTCGGATAGTACAAGCTTAAGTAACAACTTTAGGGGATGTTACGTCAGTATCAAGTTTGTCATATTGAGTTTTCTCCATCAGTGGTCATTACAGAAAGCCGACAAAATGCAAGGTTAGAATTGAATTAGTCAAAGAAGAGACAAATAGAGGTTCTTTATCGGTAATTGATTCTTATGCTTAACTGACTTTATTCTACTTCACACATGGTTGTTCTATCGAATATTCGGGTGTAATCAGATTATGATTTTTTCGATGGTCATCGAATGCAATCAGGGGGAAGAAAAGGAAGTATTCGATAGATTGCATTAATCAGGGGGAAGAAATGTGTACTTATCTCACCTTCATTTCTTTCTTTCTTATCTTCAAGTCTGCTTCTATCTTATGGAGATGGATTGTATGCTTTCAACCTCTGGATGGTTAGTGTGTGAAGTATGTGCATATGTGAGAAGATGTTGTTGATTCCTTGCATGTTCCCCTGAACGGATATTCATCAGAACAGAAGCAGTTTAGTTTGATGTGGTTGGCTTCTTCTTCTGCTTCTTCTACTTCTCTGATTCTTATCATCTACTTCTACTTCTACTTCTACTTCTTCTTCTATGAAGCTACATCACAGTTTCTGAATTCGCTTACAATACGGATGTTGGTTTGGGGGGAAGCTAATTCAGAAACTTTGACTAAACAAAGTAGATGAAGAAAGCTGTGTGAAGACATGCAGTATGAACTGGGGGGAAGCAAACTTAGTTTATACAGATTACATTGTATCGTCTACAGGTAATGGAAAGATTCAAGCTGGAGCACTGAGATTTGTACTTGTAAGATACATTATAAGTAATTCCATATGCCACCACATTAGGGGAAGATTGTTAGCATTAAAAATGTGGTGTCTATATGGAAATTACATTAGTTTCCTTATAGTCTAAAACACAAGGACTAGAAGTGTAATTAGCCTAAAGATGGCTTGTGTTTAGTCTATAAATACCCCCTCTAATCTTCCTTAGAGGGGTGAACCTCATAATTGTAATTTTCACTAATCATTCAATAATAACTACTTTCTCTCTCTAAAACGGATTTTATATATTTCCATCATCCCCGACCTCCTGAGATCGTAAATCGAGAAATCTAACAGATTGTTAGCCTCAAAATATTGAGTCGAACAAGGAAGCTCAGCTATTTAAAGGAAGCTTGGTATGTGCTTAAATACACATACCTTTGACCTTTAAAATCAGACTTAAATGACTAAACACATACCAAAAATACATTGTATTTGTATGTTTTTACTTATATTGTGCAGGAAACGGATATCCGACAAAAGGACAAAAAACCACGCCAAAACGGACAAAACCGAGCACGGAACAAAAAGAGTGTGAAAAAGATAAAGTCAAGTCAACCAAAGTCAACCCTGACAAAGTCAAAGGTCAAAGCCGATGCCAAAAATAAAGAAATACTTAATGGGTCCACCTGTACCAATCTAATAGGCCGTGTCAGCCCATTAACACATTACATGAAGACTTGTATAAGAAAAAGGCCTAATACCTCTTTTATACATACTCGGCCTAAAACCAATGTAAAGGCCCAAAGCCTATAACTGTTGTTAACCTATGACAACTTTAACACCCTACACCGTTAGTCCTTCAAGGACTGTGGGTGTAAAAGCAATATACTCCTTCAAGGGCTATTATTGCCAAGTTCCCCAAACTTCATCACCACAAAGGACTGAAATTGCAAACACCTTATACATATTGAGGGACCAATTGTGCCAACGCCCCAAACTATTACCCTGTACCCAAAACTGACATATGAAAAAGTATTTCCCGCCAAACACCATTAATATTGTTTCCCTGTGACTCTCAACCTCAAACCTTGCAACCTCAAACAAAAAACATCACCCTCTACCTTTACCCCACCCACAAGCTGCCAATTGCCACCTTCGCAATCCCCTTTGTTTTCATTGGTTGAAAGAAAATTACAAAAAATGAAGGGTTATGATCGTTTGGATTGGGCACCAAGAAATTTCAAAGGCTATGATCAACTTTGGGACTTCTCTCACACAACAAACATAGCTACTTGAGCTCTCTCTCTGAAGAAACACACAAGAAGAACCAAGACTTTGAAGCTTTTAGTATATATAGGGCTAGTGTAGCTTATTTATCTTTTGTCAAATTTTTGTTAAGTCCAAATTTGTATTAACAAAGTTTGTCCAATTTTAATATTGCAATTTTAATTTTCTGTCATTTAATTACTTGTCATTTAAATACTTGCGTTGTAATTTTTTTAAGTTAATGAAATTTTCAGTTTACCTTTAAATTCTGTCATTTACCTTTCATTGTCTTTTAAATATTGTCTTAAGCTCTTATATAAGCCTTTGAACCATCAAAAGCTTACATAAAAGCCTGTTTTAAATTCTGTCTTAAAATTTTAAGAAAATCACAAAAAAATCACCAAAATTTGTCAAGAGCAAGGAGCAAGGTTAATTATGGATGGCCTTGGTTTAGTGCTTCTTGGGAAGCTATAGGAAAGGTTAATAAGTTGTTTGAGGGCTTATTGTCTTCCAAAAGCTTTAGACCTTTGTGAGTTTCATTTTTCTTTTTTGTTATTTTTCTGTTGCTTTGCTTATTTAATGTTTACCTACTTTTTTCCTGCTCATTTCTTGCCTTTCATTGTTGTTTTATGCTTCTAGTCTTTATTTATTGCTTATATGTCCTTTGTTTAAGTTTTTAATTAAATCTGTCCATTTTTAGCTTAAACTGCTTAGCTTAATTTGCTTATTTAAAATGTTTATCTCTTGTTGAAAGTTGCTTATTTGTGCTTTACATAGCTTATTAACCATCTGTTTTCAAAATTTAGTGCTTAAATCTTTAAAAATATCTATAAAATGGCTTTTAAAAACATAAAGGGGTGTTTGGGTTAAAGGGGTAAAGTGGGTCAAAACAGGTTTAAAAACCATTGGTTCCACTTGGCCAACTTATACATGATTTTTAAGTTGTTTGCAATCTGTTTTTCAAGTTTTTAAGTTTAAAAGTTGCGTTTAAAGTTTTTTTAAGTGGTGTTGAAATCTTGGTGACAGAACAGGTTTGATGTTGCTTATTTGATTTAGCTGTGAAAACCATCTTTTGAGTGTTGTTTTAGTGTCCTTTTAAAGTGTCAAATGCAGTAGTGAAATGCCCTTTTAGTTTACTTTTGTTTAGTCAAAAATCTGTCAAGTCATTTTGTTAGTTTTTAAAAGTCTTTTTCATATTCAAAAATTAGCTTACTTAAATTGTTTTTGCTTTTGAATTTTAGAAGCATAAGCTCTGGTGGTCCATACTCCTTCTGTTTTAGCTTATCTTTGTCTTTAAAGTTTATTTTCTAGCTTATTTGTAGGGCCGCAAAAGCCAAACTGTCTTTTTAGAAAAACCAAAAAGTTGCATTATGTCTGAACTGCCTAGTTTGATTTTCAAACTATTTTCCAATTGCTGATTTGAATAGCTTATTGACCACTCTTTTCAGAGGTATAGGCCTCATACCTATAAGGATCCACTTAAGGGCTTAAAAATAAGCCCAAAAGTGCCCCCCTTAGACTATTTGCCTGCCATTTTTGCCAATTAGCTTATTTGCTTTTTCTATGCTTATCTGCTTAATTTTCTTTGCTTATTTTTGTTCTTAGTTGCTTATTAGGGTAATTTATCATCTTTTCTAGCTTATTCGTCATTTTAAACTGCTTTTTAGCTTTAGTTCTTAGTTTTAAAGTATAAATTAGTCTTGTGTTCTCCCATTGTTGTCTCCTGTCTTAATAAGTGTTTTTAGTGTCTTCCTGCTTATTTCCTAGCGTAAGCTTGCTTATCATAGCTTATTTAGTGTAGCTTATAATCTGCCTTAGCTTATTTTCCCTTTTTCCTTAGCTTATTTGTTTTAAAAAAGCCCAAACAGTTTTGCTGTGTAAAAAACAGTTCTGTCAAGGTTTTTGAGCATATTTCTAAGCTTATTTCTAAGTTTTAAAAATTTTGTTTTCACAAAAGTTGTTTATTTTTAGCTTAACTAAAAAGTTGTAAAAAAAAGATGGCAAATAAAAACATTTGGGAGTAGGGGAAGCCCCAAGTGAGTAGGGCTCGAACTCGGGACCTCAACCCGACTCACCAAACGTTTTAACACTACACACACTCACCACTCTGCCCTTGGGTCTTTTCCATTTGGAATTGCACACAAAATTCATTTAACCATTTTTTTTGCCATATTGCTTATAAGTCGTTTTTGCTTTTTAAACAGCTTATTTTGATAAGCTGTTTTCTCCAGCTTATTTTTCTTAGGATAACCTTTGGTCAAGCTACTTTTTGGAGTTTTTTTAGAATTTTTATAATTAGTTTAGTATTTTTAATCATTTAATTTCATTTAATCTGTTTGTAATTCATCAAAAATTTTAAAAAGGTCAAAAAAATATGATTCTTTTTTAGAAAATTTTCTTTTATCATTTAGAACCTAGGAAAATTAGATTTGCGTTCGTAGGATTAAAGTTTTAGGATTTCGATTTTTAAAAAACGAGATTAGAATCCCGTTCTCGTTTTTCGTGTTTTAGCCTTATTCGCTTTGCCCTTACTCGTTTTTGCATTTTAATTGTAGAAATAGGAATCCAAACCAAAAATCCTTGAACCATTCAAAAACGCGATCACAAACGTTCTTGATTTTCAATTCACACCTCGTTGGGAGACGACCCGGGAGGTTTTTGATTTTCCTTTTGTCAAAAGGAATTTTTTGAGTCTTTCGGAATAGGTATACTATAATTAAATTATAACTAACCCCTAAAAAGGTCGGTCATCAATTTTTGGCGTCGCTGCTGGGGAGGTGTGTGCGATTATCGTGTACGTTTGAAGATTAGTTTTTGAAGACCCTTCCTCGTGAAGTTATCATTTTCCGTTTGTGAATGTATTCTCTTATTATTAAAATTTTTAAAAAATACCAACAATACTTTTCCTAAAGTATTGAAAGTACCAAAAAAAATAAAAAAAACCAACAAAACAAATCGTGTTGTTAATCGTTATAATCGGCTCACCTTTGATTTACAAACTATAAGGAGGGTATAAGGCGGGCTTGATCCAAGGAACATCGTCCAAAAAGGAAGAACGCTTTTAAATCGCTTCGGCATGTTAATTCCTTCCGCTCTCTTGTGCGTAGTTTAAAGAGCTACCGTGGACTTTTAACTTCCGGTTACCAAAAATATTGTGTTGTTCTTATTTTTAGTGCATGCGCACTCGTTCTTCTTCTAATCTCATTGGTAATTCTTCTTCTAATCCAACCAACACAAACCCGAAACGTCGTAACCGTAGACGTTCAAAACAACCTTTCTCTCTTAAAGAATCACCAGTAGTTACTGGTATGTGTTTAATTACACATACCTTTGACCACTAAAACCGGACTTAAATGACTAAAAACATACAAAAAATACATTGTATTTTGTATGTTTTGCATTTGTATTGTGCAGGTAATGGGTATCCAAGAAAAGGACAAAAATCGAAGCCAAAACGACAAAACCGAGCACGAGAACGGAAAGAGCGTAAAGAGAAGTCAAAATTAAAGACAAGTCAAAAAGTCAAAGTCAACAAAGTCAAGTCAAAGTCAACCCCGGGAAGTGGATTT
>BQNB010125438.1:0-19767 GCA_026074375.1 Tanacetum coccineum | reverse complement strand
GCCTTATTGGGGAATTAACGACCCGGGAATAGTTTATACTGCTCCTGGCATTTTTGATTGTTGATTTTTGTTTTTCTTTAGATTATATATATATATTTTATTATTTATTATATTATATATATATATAGTTTAAAAAGAACTTTAAAGATTAAATAATCAGTCGTCCTCATCATATCCCTGCTCATCATCCCCGCACCCGCCACTCCCGCTGCCACCACCTATCTCAGGCTGTGACTCAAGTTGCGAAAGCATCTGGGAAAACTTGTCGTCACTCCTAAATAACTTCATGAACATGTCCACCTGACGCGTTAGCACCTTCTCTCTCTTTTTCAGCTTAGCGACATTAGAGGAGTGTGTGCATGGAGGCGGGGGCAGAATGACCGTGCGTTGTCCTGGCAAAACCCTACCAACAACGAGAATGTGCCTCCGCTGCTTGCCCTCGTGAACGATGGCTATTATCTCATCCTCGGTGTAAGGCACACCCGTCTCGGTGTTGGAGCCTACACCCTGTAGCCTCATCATCTCATCCTATGTAATCACAAAATCACAAGATAGTTAATATATTAGTCGGGTTATTACATTATTTCTCGACAAATCATTAAAGAGCGTGTTTTGAAACAGGACTTACATATAGAGCTTTGTCCTCAGGGTTCAAGAATACGCCGTTAACAGTATGTGTCAAGAAGAAGGTATGGATCAGCGACGGGTACTCTCTAGTAGTTGAGCTCTCCATCTGCACATACACACGTATATAAGATGAAACAAATTAAAAATGACAAATCACAACACACCAAAGCGTTAATTATATATATGTAAAAGAATTATAATGTTTATTACATGCATATCTCGAAGGGCGGCAATAGACCGGATTTTGCTTCATAAGCTCTTAGCTTAATTAGATTTGCTTATTGGATTCAAAAAAGCTTGTTACTTTATTGGATAAAAACGTTTTGGGATTCATTTGTGCTACATCAAATCAAAACAACACGTTTTTATAAGTTACGAATGAAGGTTTTTTGGTTAAAATTTCAAACCGTGATTTTTAGATTTCAAAAATCATGTTCGAAGTTTTTTTTTATGATTGTTTGATTTATCTAGTTGTACTTTCCTTACTTTAGGGCTTATTTGTAGCTTATTCCTAGCTTAAATGAATTCCTATTAAGCTTTTTTAGTTTGTCTTAAACTGATTTAATCAAGGAGTTCTTGGTAGAGGTTTGCTAAAAAAAAGTACCTTGTTTTGTTTGTTAGTCAACATTTTAGCAAGAAAACAAAAAATAGTACAAGTAGAGGTTTGGCAGTTTTCATAGAGGTTTGGCAGTTTTCATAGAGGTTTGGCAGTTTTCGTAGAGGCTTGACTGTTTTCGTAGAGGTTTGACAGTTTTCGTAGAGGTTTGGTATACTCGTAGCGGTTTGCTTGCAGGTGGTAGCGGTTTGTTCAATTATTGGCTAATTTAAACTAAACTCTGTCAAAATCAAAACTCCGTAGCGGTGTGATACTTCATAGAGGTTTGATACTTCATAGAGGTTTGATAATTCGTAGAGGTTTGATTCTTCGTAGAGGTTTGCTACACTTGGCAGAGGTTTGCTACACCTGGTAGAGGTTTGCTACATTTTTGGCGGAGGTTTGACCGATACATTCTTGGTAGAGGTTTGCCACATTCTTATCAGCTGTTTGGAAAACTTGGACTTAATATTCTTAACAACCCTCCGTGACAAACAAATTTTAACCATTAACATTCAAGCACTTATAACTTCAAACTTGAACTTAAATGACATTCAATTCATAAACAACAAACACCAAAGCAAACACAACACTTAATCCTAAAACGATCCGAATAAAATTCACTAAAATGTCAAAACGGCTATAGACTTGGACTTTAAAGTCAAGTGATCACGAAGTCGATTTGGTATCCCTTATTTGAGATTGAAGTGGGTTTCACTAAGGCGTCTACTTATTTCATCATCGAGACTTCCTTATACTTTTTCCCCTTTTCTTTAAACTCAATCTATCGATTGATGACTTGCTTGATCGTATACAATTATGATTGAGACTTGAATTATCTAGTCACCATTAGTCGGGGTGGTTGGTTGAAGTCCTGGTTACTATCACTTAAAGGAGTTATGTTGTAGTACTCAGTGTCACACGCAGATGTCGATGTGGATAATTTTAAGAGGTGTTGTACTTTTTATACTTTTAATGGCGGGTATAAGGTACACAGAGGTTTTCTTCTGCATCATTCTTCAATCAGTAACAATGCAAGCTTAAGTAACAAATTTTGGAATTTTACTTCAGTTTCAAGTTTGGTATACCGAGTTTACTTCGACAAGTGGTTACAACAATAGCCGACAGAATACGAGGTTGGTAAGTTAGTCAGAGAGTTTAAAGGTTGAGATGAAATCAGTAATTCTCATAGGATGCTTGAAATTACAAAACGTCAATGATACTTCACAATTTGAGTAACATCTCTCAAAGTTCTTCAATGTCATTCATAACTTTTCAAGATTTGATTAAGACAAGAACTTCTCGAGTATATGGTCGTACACGTCAATGATGCTTCTGAGAATTCGAAACCATCATGGGGGAATACGTGTACTTTGATACTTTGATGTAATCAGGTCAACTTCCAGGGGGAAGTAGTTTATACTACTTTAGTTCGCAACCATCATGGGGGGAAAATTGTACATCTGAGATTTAATTGACCTTGATGTTACCATGTCAACTTCCCCAGGAGGAAGTTTGTTAGCCCTAAAATGTTTAGTATGGTTTATGAAGTTATTATGCCAAACAGTGAGATGAACAAAATGCTGATTTCTCGCATGCACCCCCGAACGAATATTCACCAAGCCCTGATGACAAGAAAGCCAGTGGTCGTTGGAGAGTTTGACTCTACAAAATCTTCGCTGTGCACTTTGATGACAAGTAAAGACTGTTCAAGCTAACATCAATGTTTCAGAATCTCTATAAGATAGGGATGTGGTATTTGGGGGGAAGCTGATTCAGAAACTTCGCCAAAAAGGAGTCTATGAAGAAAGCTTTTCAAGACATGCTGCATGGATTGGGGGGAAGTTAATCCAGTTCATGCATACTACAATGGTTCCTGTACAAGTAAAGACAATGAAGATCCAAGCTGGAATACAAGTTTCAAGACCAAGAGAACTCACAAGACAACTTCAGCTTTGGAAGTGCTTTGGAAGACTTTATTTCTGTTGTATTTGTACCTGATAGGAACATTGTAAGTAATTCCGTATTGTCCAATGTATTGGGGGAAGATTGTTAGCCTTAAAATAGGGGACAATATCCAGAATACATTATTCATATATAGTTTTAGAAGACACATAGGACTAATAATGAATAGTTGCGATAGTTTTAATGGTGTCACTAGACTATATATACCCCTCCATACTTCCATGGAGGGGTGAGCTCACTATTGTAAAAAGTTGTGTGTGGAATGTTTTTCTCTCAAGAACACACACAACTTCCCATTTCATCTTTCTTTCTCTCTAATAATATGGATACTTTTCTTTTCCATTTTATCAAGCCTCCGGAATCATTGTTCAAACAGGAGTGAATCTATACCAAACAATTCTCCCACTACATGTCAAAGGTTCGTATTGATAGGATTACTGAGATTGAGACCACTCAGAGACAGTTGGAGGCTAGTTAGTTAATGACTAGTAGAGAGAGAGCTAGTTTGGTTGAGAGGATTGGGAGTTTAAGACTGGAGTACCTAAAGGTTCGAGCCATGTTGAGTATAGAGAGAGATCGGATTAACAGTCTTCGTTGGCACATAGCACTATCACAGGAGGAGTTTCGTCAGGTTCATAGGGATCATGATGATACTCGGAGGATACTTAGGAGGTTGGAGTCGTAATGTTAAGAGACCTTGGTTTTTCCGCCCTATAGACAGTATTATCTGTGATCATGTAGGACAATAGACTGAAGGTTAGTTCTATATGTTGGCAGTAGAAATAACCGTAAATCGTGTACCTATTTGGATTGGTTTAACCGAAATTAAGCTTTTTATTCATGAAATGAAAAAAGCTTCTTTTGATTCTCTCCGGCGTATTCATCTTTAATGGTTATTTACACTTTGTTCTAAGCAAGACATGTTCTATTGTATTTTTTCTATATAAACCCTATTTACCATTTATAATGGCTATATCTCATATCGAATCTCATCGTGCGATATGTCTTGTGATGTAGAACAATGACTATCACTCGCTCTGGTATGACCCCCGATGTAATCGAAGAACTCATTAACCGACGTGTGGAAGAACATTGCTGCTCATGAGGAAGCCCGTGCTGCAACTAGCTCTCGAGGCTCGAGAATCAAAGCCCTGGGGGGGGGGGGGCCCCCCCCCCCCCCCCCCCCAAAATGGCAGTGATGGTGGAAATGGAAATGGTAGAAATGAGAATGGTAGAGGCGATAGACCTGTTGCTAGAGAATGCACATACCAGGACTTTATGAAGTGTCAACCACTCAACTTCAAGAACGAAGTATTGTCTAGTTGATAAAAATGGTTATGAGAAGATTGAAACATTTTTCTATATCAGCAATTGTCCAGAGAAATACCAAGTCAAGTATGCTACTTGCACACTGTTAAACAGTGCACTAACTTGGTGGAACTCACATAAAAGAGGACTATTGGGACGGAGGCTGCATTTTCCATGTCATAGAGAGAGCTCATGAAGCTAATGACTGAAGTGTACTGCCCAAGGAATGAGATTCAAAAAATGGAAACTGAACTGTGGAACTTAACCGTGAAGAACAATGATTTGGCTGCTTATACTCAAAGTTTTGAAGAGTTGACTATGATGTGCACCAAGATGGTCCCAGAGAAGGAGGATCGGGTTGAGAAGTTCATTGGAGGACTCCCTGATAACATCTAAGGAAATGTAATTGCTGCGGAACCTACAAGACTACAAGATGCTGTTAGGATTGCTAACAACTTAATGGACCAAAAGTTGAAAGGTTATGCTGTGAAAAATGCTAAAAACAAAAGAAGATTGGAGGTCAATCAGAGAGACAACCGTGGTCAGCAACCACCATTCAAAAGGCCAAATGTAGGAGGTCAGAATGTAGCAAGAGCCTATACGGCTGGCAACAATGAGAAGAAACCATATAATAGACTATTGCCTCTTTGTAACAAGTGTAAGCTTTACCATGAAGGACCATGCATAGTGAGATGTGGGAAGTATAACAAAGTTGGGTATTTGACCCGGGATTGTAAGGTCACAATCTCCACTACTTTAACTCAAAGGGGTCAAGTAGTGAATCAGAGGGTCGTAACTTGTTTTGAGTGTGGAAGGCAAGGACACTATAGATGTGATTGCCCAAAGTTAAAGGATCAAAACCGTGGAAACAAAGCTGGAAACAAGAATGAAGTTGGTGAAGCAAGAAGGAAAGCATATGTGCTAGGTGGAGGAGACGCTAACCCCAATTCCAATGTCGTCAAGGGTACGTTTCTCCTCAACAATCATTATGCTTTCATACTATTCGATTCGGGTGCTGATAGAAGTTTCGTATCGACTACATTTAGTACTTTGCTTGATATAACCCCCGATACTTTAGACGTTAGCTATGCTGTCAAATTAGCTGATGGAATAATTTCTTAAACCAATACCGTGCTTAGAGGTTGTATGTTAGGATTATTAGGTCACCCATTCAAAATTGACCTAATGCCGGTAGAACTTGGAAGCTTTGACGCCATCATCGGCATGGATTGGTTAGCGAACCATCATGCAGTGATCGTTTGCGATGAGAAGGTCATGCGGATTCTTTATGGAGATAAAGTTTTGATAGTTCAAGGTGATAGAGGCAGTAGAAGAGAGAAGTCGAAGTTGAGCATTATATCGTGCACTAAAACTCAGAAATATATTGAGAGAGGTTGCCTAATTTTTCTGGCACGAGTAACGAAGAAGGAAATCAAGAATGAGTCAGAGGAGAAGAGACTTGAGGATGTGTCGACTGTACGGAAATTTTCAGAGGTCTTTCGAGAGGACTTACCTGGATTACCGCTTACACGACAAGTTGAATTCCAAATTGACTTGGTCCCTAGTGCTGCACCTGTGGCACGAGCTCTGTATAGATTAGCACCGACGGAACTGCAAGAATTGTCTACTTAATTACAAGAACTTTCTGACAAGGGATTTATAAGACCAAGTTCCTCACCCTGAAGAGCCCCGATCATTTTTGTCAAAAAGAAAGATGGATCTTTTCAGATGTGTATCGATTACCGTGAGCTGAACAAGTTGACTGTGAAGAACCGATAACCACTTTCGAGAATCGATGACCTATTTGATCAGTTGCAAGGATCAAAAGTCTACTCTAAGATCAACCTGATATCTGGTTATCATCAACTCAGAGTTCGAGAGGAAGACATTCCAAAGACAGCGTTTAGGACACGCTACGGTCACTATGAGTTTCAAGTGATGCCGTTTGGACTAACCAACGTACCAGCGGTATTCATGGATCTGATGAATCGGGTGTGCAAACTGTACCTAGATAAATTCATGATCATTTTTATTGATGACATCTTGATCTACTTAATGAGCAAAGAAGAGCACACAAAACACCTTAAGTTAATTTTGGAGTTACTTAAGAAGGAGGAATTGTACGCTAAGTTTTTGAAGTGTGAATTTTGGTTGTCGAAGGTACAATTTCTTGGTCACATGATTGATAATGAGGGCATTAACGTGGACCCGGATAAGATTGAGTCAATCAAGGATTGGGCATCGCCCAAGACTCCGACAGAGATTCGTCAATTTCTAGGTCTTGCTGGCTATTACCGATGATTTATCAAAGGTTTCTCAAAAATTGCCAAGCCTATGATGAAGCTGACTCAAAAGAATGTGAAGTTTGATTAGAGTGAAAAGGCAGAAGCTGCATTTCAACTGTTGAAGTGGAAATTATGTAGTGCACCGATTTTGGCTTTACCCGAAGGTAGTGAAAACTTCGTGGTTTATTGTGATGCTTCTCGTAAAGGATTGGGTGCAGTTTTGATGCAGAAGGAGAAGGTCATATCCTATGCGTCATGCCAACTTAAGATTCATGAGAAGAATTACACTACACATGACTTAGAGCTTGGAGCTGTAGTGTTTGCTCTCAAAATGTGGAGACATTATTTGTACGGCACGAAGTGCGTTGTGTTCACTGATCACAAGAGTTTGCAACATATTCTAGATCAGAAAGAGTTGAACATGAGACAACGTAGATGGTTAGAGTTGTTGAGTGATTACGACTGCGAGATACGTTATCATCCGGGAAAAGCAAACGTGGTGGCGGATGCCTTGAGCCGAAAGGAACGGCTTAAGCCACTACGAGTTTGAGCTTTAGTTTTGACGATTAGTCTGAACCTCCCTGTGCAGATCTTAGAAGCTCAGGTTGAGGCGAGAAAGGAGGAGAATTATGGAATAGAAGATCTGTGTGGTATGATTAAGAAGCTAGAGCCACGTGCTGATGGAACGTTGTGCTTAAATGGGAGAAGTTGGATACCTTGTTGAGGTAATTTAAGGGAACTGATTATGCATAAGTCACATAAGTCAAAGTATTTGGTACATCATGGATCGGACAAGATGTACCAAGATTTAAAGAAGCTGTATTGGTGGCCAAATATGAAGGCTGAGATTGCCACCTACGTTAGTAAATGTTCGACATGTGCCAAAGTCAAGGCCGAATACCAAAAACCATCCGGTTTGTTGGTTCAACCCGTGATCCCAGTATGGAAGTGGGAGAACATTACTATGGATTTCGTAACTAAGTTACCAAAAACATCAACTGGTCAAGATACAATTTGGGTAATTGTTGACCGACTCACAAAATCTGCTCATTTCTTACCAATGAAGGAAACCGACTCAATGGAGAAGTTGACGAGACAATACTTGAAGGAAGTAGTCTCGAGGCATGGAGTGCCAGTTTCGATTATTTCTGATCGAGACAGTAAGTTTACCTCTCATTTCTGGAAATCACTGAACGAAGCCCTAGGTACTCAATTGGATATGAGTACGGCTTACCATCCACAGACTGATGGTCAGAGTGAGAGAACCATCCAGACTTTAGAGGACATGCTACGTGCTTGTGTGATGGATTTTGGGAAAGGTTGGGATAGACACCTACCTTTGGTGGAGTTTTCTTACAACAACAGTTATCACACTAGTATCAAGGCTGCATCGTTTGAAGCTCTTTACGGCTAAAAATGTAGATCACCTATTTGTTGGGCTGAGGTTGGGGACGCTCAGCTCACTGGTCCAGAAATTATTCATGAAACAACTGAGAAGATCATTCAAATCAAAAAGAGAATTAAAGCTGCCTGAGATAGGCAGAAGAGCTATGCCAATAGGAGGCGTAAGCCATTAGAATTTGAGGTTGGAGACAAGGTCATGTTGAAAATGTCGCCATGGAAGGGGGTGATACGTTTTGGCAAACGGTGGAAGCTGGACCCTCGTTATATAGGACCTTTTAGGATTATTGCTAAAGTAGGAACGCTTGCTTATCAACTTGAACTCCTATAGAAATTAATCCGAGTTCATAGTACTTTCCATGTTTCTAATTTGAAGAAGTGTTTCATAGACCCCTAGCTATTCCGTTGGAAGAGATCCAGATTGATGACAAGCTCCATTTCATTGAAGAACCAGTTAAAATTATGGATCAAGAAGTTAAATGGCTGAAGCAAAGCCACATTCCAATCGTGAAGGTCCGATGGAATTCAAGACGAGGGCCCGAGTTTACTTGGGAGCGCAAGGACCAAATGAAGAAAAAGTACCCTTATCTTTTCGTTAACCCTTCGTCTACGTCTTAAGCTTTGAGGACAAAGCTTCTTTAACGGGGGAAGAAGGTCACACCCCGAGAATTTTCGATCTATATTTTAAACTTTTTCGACAATTATTTTTGACTTTTATACGTTACGTTTGAATCTGACGGTTTACCGGGAAGTAAACCCTCGTAAATCTGAAAAAAATCATCGAACGCTTTTCGGCATCGGTTCTTCATTAGTTTAGATATTATATGAATTATTTTATCTTTTCTAAGTGTTTCGTAGTTTACGATCACTCCTGATATTTATTTTTACGCTTTATTGTCTAAATTTTGTTTTTCATGTTTTTGACCTAACGGAACCTCAGAAACTCGAAATATTTTTGTGTAAACTTTAGTTATCGTCCATCTCATATTCTTAAATAAAAAATTCGGTTCATATCCCTCCCCCTCTATATATTAGATGCCCAAACCCAAGCCAAATGCGCCATAAGTCTTGAAATTAAATAAATGACATCTTTTCCTGAACTTCTCATGCATGTGTGTGAAAGTGATACATGAGGGAGTCCATTTCATGCACAAATATCACCATTTTACCAAAATATGTGACCTTTTGTTGGACTCATGAAACCTTGACATGAAATTCAAATCTAAGATCAAGTATAATGCACCAAGACTCAAAAAATGAACCATATGGTCCTTGTGGTGGTGGTTCGGCCGAGCAAACAAACACACACACCTTTGGTGTGTGTTGGTCACTTAATTCAATAAACCATGTAACCCTAAACCCTACTTCGTGTCCTATAAATACTTTGTGATAGAATTAAGGTTTTCATTCATTTCATAGCCTCAAAAATTGTTTTCTCTCTATCTTTTGTTCTCCTTGCTCACGTCACACACTAACATACAAACACAATCCATACTTTTGATTTCTACCAAGATTCACACATTCCATACTTTATTTTATCAAGATCCAAGGTTATTCCAAGAAGGTTTTCTTTTGATTCCATGTATTTTTAAGATCCACAAATTAGGGTTTAGTTATTATTTGGGGTTTTTCAAGATCTATTGATTTTGGGTATAGATCTTGTGTTATTACTTCTTGTTCTTCATTCTTGTAAGTATCTTGAATATTTCTTTGTGGTTTTTCTTACATTCTTCTTATATGTTATAGATCCATACATCCATATGTTGTGTTTCAATTTTTGAAAGATTTTTAAGACAAGATTTCATAAATAATGATACTACTTTATTTTACTAGTTAAATATTGTGTTCTTGGTGAGATGAGAGTTGATGAGTGTTGCAACAATAGAAATGATGGGATTAAGTTAGTTTTAAGTGTGGTTTCGTTGTGATTTAGTTGTAAATGGAGATTAGGCTAGATTAGGCACTATTGTGAAGTTTGGGTGGATTTTGGTTGCGTTTTTGACAAAAAGTGCTTGCTGTCCCAAATTTGTTTTGAGGTTTTGGTCGATCTAAAATGTTTTCATTAGGCGTAAAAGTAGTTTTTGGAGAGCTCGTTTCGAATAGATAGTTTTACATATATCGCACATTAAAATTGGATTTAAAACGACCAAGTTATAGCCAAATGAAACTTGAAACATTTTTTGACAAAACTAGATAAATAGTGTGCTGATGTGAATAGTAAAATGAGTTTTCGAACACTTTCGGACATTTTTGGACTTTCTAAACACTAGAGAAACATATAATAACACATACCTATTGATTAGTATCATTTCAAAACGTCATTAACATATTTTAGGAAAAGCGATAAAGTTACCAAAAATAATAAGTTTGGTAAAATTTAGCGGATCGAACTTGAAAGTTAAGCGATTATGGTTAGTTAGTGCATTTTGAAAATATGAAAACTTAATGAATATAGGGGACGGTATTAACGTCCCAAAACTAAAAATTTTCCTAAAATAGAAACTTTCTAAAAATAGTAATTTTTGGTTAAACGCTGAAACTTAACAAAGAACTATATGATTTTATTTCATCATGTTTTGTTAAACAAACAAAAGCAAACACACAAGGATGTATTTTGGTGATGAACATATTGTGCAATTCTTGGCATACTTTCTGTATTTCTGAGACGCGTTATTATTCTAGGTCGCGGCTAGATTTCTATATCATCTTTTACTTGCGTGATTATCATTTGCTCATTTTGCTAAGGTGAGTTCATAGCCCCATGTTTTACTACTTTTACTTTACTATTTTAGGGTGAGAAACATTGTTTGTTTTCAAACTATGGACATAGTTCCTTTACGTTTCCTTTTCCTTATTACGTGTTGCCTAAGTAGCGAATAGACCACTAATGCCCGAATTATCATGAACCGTTAATTACTTAACTGGCCGTACTGGCTAAGTGAGCGCGAATGTTATAAATAAATCTATTGGAAGTGATTATCCCTATCTGGGTAAGTAGTGCTTACTAGATTCGAAGGTCCCGAACAAACGGATATATACCATGTCGGAATGTCAATAGGTGATCTTGGTCAGATACCTCTAGGGCGTGGAATACTATTTGGCATATAAAATGTTTCCTTTTAAATTGAGCTTCTGTGTCATGAGCTTAGTGCAACAGTAAATACATACTTTTTTATGTGAAGTTGTATTTGTTATAACTGTCACGTGCGTACTGTGAACTTGTGGTCCACTTTTAATACTAAATTCAAACCTATGAATTCACTCAACTTTATGTTGACCATTTTAGCATGTTTTTCTCAAGCGCTTAGTTGTGGATGTCTTTGCTTGCTATTTGTTGTCGCTATGCATTGGGCCGATTTTCAAGAAACGCTATTATCTACTGTTTAAACATCGTTGTCAATTTCTAAAACTTTTATTCGCTTCCGCATATTATCTTTAAACTTATGTCAAACTTTAACTATTTTAATTAATGCAACGATGTTAGATTTTCAAACGTACCCTTAGAGGTTGTTCTTTGTATCTTGTGTGATGTATATTATGACGTCACGCCCCGGGACACGTGTTTCCGACCAGGCCCCGTTTGGGGGTGTGACACATTAGTACTGCTAGTGCTTGGAGCAGTCATAAAGGCCATGTTTTGAGAACCAGTACTTGCACCAACATATTTCTTTACATCTTGTTCAACAATTTTAAAGTTGTTGTACAAATCATCAATGCTTATTGTTTCAATATCAGCCTTATTCATCCAGACTACAACATGAGTATTCCACTCAGGAGGCAAGCTTCTCAAAAAAAATGAATTTAGGTCTTCTTTAGTGATGACCACACCTAAAATTGCAAGCCTACTAACAATCTTTTGGAGCCTATTAAAGATAGAGTCAAGTGACTATGTGCTTGATGCACTAAAATTTTCATATTGTTGCTTCAAAAGTGTCTTATGTGTTTTCCTAGTGGCTTCATTACCTCCAAATCTTGTTTCAATAGCAGCAAACATTGTTTTAGCATCACTGTATTGACTAAAAGTAAGTTGTTGTTCATTGGGAAGAGCCATGAGTAGCAAGCTTCTATCCTTCACATAATTCTTCTTCTTGGTCTTCTCTTCAGCAGTTGCAGGTACTAACATCTTTGTAACTGAGGAACCATTCTCTTGTGTTGTTTGTGGTACAGATACCCATGAGTTACCATTCTATATGACCTCCCATAGAGCATAGTCTTGAACCTGTAAGTACTGCTTGATTCTTATCACCCACATCTCATACTCACCTAATTTGAGTATGGGAAGCTTAGCAGTAGTATTAGTCTATGCAGATTCAAATTCCATGACTTCTAGATCAAAGTTTCTCAAAGCACAAGCTCTGATACCACTTGTTGATCCCAAACCTTGATCGATTCCTTAGCTTGTCTAAGGTTAAATTACCTTGGGTAAATCCAAAATAACTTATTGTAGAAACTTTTTGTGTGTATACTAAAGTGTATGCGGAATCTATACCTTAATAACTAGAAGTATTATGAATAAAACAGTAATTGTGAATGAACAAAGATATAATCAAATGCTCTAATATTATTTGATGAATAATACGAGTACTCTTGACTAGTACTAGGGTTTACAACCTTGAAGCTTTTAATCGATTTAACAACTATGAAAATCTTATTTCTCAACTAATGCCCTAGAGCCTCCTTTTATAGATTAAGGAGTCCTAGTTGGCTTACAACACACGCTAAAGATAAACATAAACTTATAGAATATTCTGATACAATCTATTCTATAAATATCTTCTAATCTTCATCTCTAAGTAATCTTTATCTCTAGAATCTCTGACTTCCCTTAGCAGTATTAATCTTCTCTGACAGTACAAACTAACACTAGCAGTATTAATCTTGTGCTAGCAGTATTAACCCAGTTAATACTGTTAGTTATAATCTGAGCAATATTAACCTTTTAAACTAGAAGTACTAACTTGTGAAGATTTATTCCCAACACTACACTATCGGATCTACACAATATCCGAATCACACAAATACACAAGATAAATACAATAGAGTTTTGCCACTAGACTCCGCTCCTGTTTTTATATTTTTGTGGTGAAGGTTGTATCTGTTATGTAACCTTCTATTTTGAGGGGAAAATTTGAATTTCAATTTTTATGTTTTTAATAAAACTTTTCTTTTAATTAGAAAATATTTTGTAAATGTATTTTTGAGAAAATACTTTTGTAGAATTAAAAGTGAGGATTAAGAGAAAAATATTTTCTTGATCACTAATCATGCTTAATTATTTTGTTTGTCCATACCTTAAGTGATCACTAATCTTAGAAATGGAATTTTACATTTAATAATTTGTAAATGTTTATTTTTATTGTAAACGTTTTTACATTTTGTTATTATCAAAACGTTGAGAGGTCGAAAAATATAAATAACGTTTTTAGACATTATTTGTATTAACAATCTCTCCTTTTTTTGATGATGACAAAATATAAACTCATTTTAAATAAAATTAAAGATGTCAAATTATTAAATGAGTTATTGTTCCATTTCTCCCTCTTTTTGTCAAATTCAAAAAGAATGTTCGTCGAGTTGTTGAAGGAAGAAAGAAATCGACGATATCAACACTCCCCCTTGATGTATGCTCCCCCTTGTTCGGGGCACTAAGGGATCGATCTTATGAAAATTGTATGCTACAAAACAAGGTTAGAAGTACAAGTGCAAGACAAATATCTTTCAAGTTAACACACTGTATTTAATTTAACAAAAGAAGAGTTTCATTCAACCAACAAGAAACTCATACAATAGCACATCCAACCAATACATTTATGCAAAATAAAACTAAAGCTAATACAAGATAAAGAGAAACAATACTACATAAGTCTTAAATGATTCATGATTCTTAGAGAATGACTTTTTGAGCAAAAGGTTTGGGGTCACACGTTTATGAAAACATTTGAAGACTTTTCAAGGTGGAGGTGGAAAGTGTGAGGTGATTATGGTAGTGAGAAGATATTCAAGTTGAGCAAACATGATGTTTATCTCATCTCTTAGAGTGAAGAAAAGGTTTTGGTTATGAGAACATATGCAAGTTGACCCATGATAGTCATGATAGTTGTAGAAAATAGGATGGCCCATGATAGGTGGTTGAGGTTGTGTTAGTGATGGTGGAGATGTAGTGTCATGAATGTGATCAAGAGGAGTGATTAAGCACAACGAAAGTGTGATATCCAAGGAAGGATGACTTTGAAGTGGTTGAGGATTTAGAGGTCTAAGAGGAACATTTGAAATGTTGTCAAGCAAAGGGTTCAAGTGATGAGGAGAATTTGGTTAATGTGAAGATGGTGGTGAAATTTGAAGTTTTGAGTGAAAGGAAGAAGATGTGTTCTCTTGACTTGATGATGTTTGATTAGTGGATGAGGTTATTGATGGTGCATTTGGAGTAGTTAGAGATGAAGAAGTTGTTGTAGGAGAAGGTGTGGTGGTGGTATCTTCATTACTAGATATGTTGATAAATAGTTATCCAGGGGGGATTATGGTGAGTTTGAGTTTCTTGGAAGGGTTAGATGAGGAAGCATTGGTGGAATTCATGGTAGAATGGTGTGTGGAAGATGAAGATGATGATATAAATAAGGAGGATGACTTATTTAATTAGGGAGGAAAGGATCAAAGTGGAAAAGCATGAGAGTTAAGTTTTTGGATTCCAAAAGTGGTTTAGGAAAATGCAGAAGGTTTAGCTGGGTCTAAGAAGGAATAGTCAATTGCACAGAAAATCAGGAGCCACAATGAATAATTCTGTAACTTCTGATGGCGGTCCCGTATATATTAGGGGGCCACACAGTAGTTATGGGGGACGTTCTCTGGAGACAGGGTATTTTTCCAGTTTTCCTAATTTTCTATAAATCATGTATAGAAACAGTTTCCTATTTTTCCCTTTTGTAGTCAATTCCAATTTATCATGAATCATCTAATACTTAACAATGATTATAATACTAAACATGCTAAGCTCAATCAAGAAAACATATATAGGCAAATTGACAATTTTATAAGCATGCATAATATAACAATAGTCAAAGCGTATCAAGGTGCATGCAAGCATGGGTTTAGGATGATAAAATTGAATGATCATCCAAGGCAAGTAATGTTGCCCGTACTAAGTACTAAGTTACTAATAAGTAGCATAAGTTTAAATACCTAAGCATAATAAATTAGTAAATAATATAGATAATAATGTCATAAAGTAATTTCCCTTATAGCTCACTTCCTCATGTTTCTCCACAACCTTCTGAGACTTTTTCTGACTGACCTTACTCCACTACGCTGCTCATCTCGTAATTGTACTTGATGGTTGATGATTTCAGTTTAGCGGGTGTAAAATGGTTCCAAGTGAGGGTCAATGTTAGGTAGGTTTTGAAAAACTTGAGGAACTTGATTGGTTAAGGAATTGACATAACGAATGGGGGAGGGAGTGCTTACACGCGAGGTCCCTTTGTCATTTCCATCGTCATCATCATCGTTGAGATGAGATGAGGATGGTTGATCGAAGGAGGAGGAGGAAGTAGAAGGATGACCTCTTCTCGTGCCACGATCCCTTCAAACTTTTCACTCTAGTTGAGCGGCAAGAGGATTCATGACACGATCGTACAAGACATAAGACTCGTTGTACAACTTAGGATATTCATTCATGATGAATTTAAATAAACAGGTTAATAGCATACCATAGGGTAGAATTAACCTATCTTGCTTAGTGACCCACTCCATTCGTTTCGCCATGTAATAGGTAAGATTGAATCTTTCGGAGTGTACAACACAATAAAGCATAAAACAAAGACACGCGGGAACATGATCCCGATTACCCCCAGACAGAAGACGTTTTCTTGGATGATTTCCTCTAAAGGTTTCAGAGTTGACACGATTTCACGAGTGAGAATTTGATATTCAAGAACATCAAATTCTTCCTCATGATGGATGCGATTGACTTGACCTTCACGATTAATTCGAATAGACGAAATGATGTCCTCAATGAAAGGCGGGTTGGTTTGATATGGACCATCCGAAGGGATACCATATGCCAACTCATCAAGTCTCCATCTATCGGTAAAGACACACGCGCCTTCACAAGGAATGTCAAGAATTTGAGCAAAATTTTCAAGAGAGTAAGAGAAGAGTTGATTTTAAATCACAAATTCGACAAACATTTAACCTTTGTCAGAATAGTTGATTTGATATTGACTATAGAACTCGAGTATGAAGGGAGGACATATTTTTTCATTGATTTCAAGGAGACATTCGAACTCAACAAAATGAAACAAAGACCGAACATAGTTTAGGTCCACAAAATTGTCAAAAACCACCCGACCCTCATGGATATAGCATTCTTCAAGGTTTATTAGTTTTTCTCTTAATGGAGTATGGAATTCATGTGAGATTTTAGGGATATAGTGTCTTGTATTTTTATAATCTTCAAATGATTTTCGAGGCATTGTCACCTAGAATGAGAGAACCAAGAATAGATTTTAATTGCATTTTACTTGTATTAATATTTTAGGTTCATGTCTAGTGTGTGTCTATATGCAACAAATATGGAGTAACGATTAACTCGACCTAAACATAAAATCCTAAGAGTTAATCCAAACGCTCCTTAATTTGATTTTGCTCATCCAAACAAGTCGAAAAATACATATGAATTATGTATCTCGAAATTTGTTCATGAGATCATTATTCATGTGTTTGAAAACGTTTTTGTATTGGATTAACAATGCATAACAACAATTTTATTATGTTCCTAACGTGAGTGATTTGAAAATAAAATTGGGGTTGGTTCGAAATCAATTTTTCAACAAATTCACTATTGTATGCAAATCCTATATCTACGGGAAGCATATTAGTTATACATTGTATCCTAGTACTCTTAATTTTTCAAAATTGAAAGAAAAATTGAAAATCCCTAATTTTAATTTTTGGTGTTCATCTTGAACCCTAGACTCAAATTGAAAGAAAATGGATGAAATGACTTACAATTGATGATCTTTGTGATATTAGGATTGATTATTAGTGTTGATTTGATCTTCAATTGATGTTTTAATGGTTGAATTTGAGTTTTGGTGGGTTTTGGGTCGTGTTCGTCGAGTGCAGCAGATAAGGGGGTGTTTGTTTTTCTGTTTTGAAAATTTTTGTTTAAGTGTTCCATTTTATGATCTGCTGATGGCGGTCCCATATCTCCTGGCGGTCCCAAATATATTGGGGGCCGCCCTCAGTCAAGGGTTTTGGAGTTATTTTTGACGAAAATTTTACAAAGAGGAGTGCGTTTTAATTTACATTTCGCGAATTAAAGGTGCTTAAAGTACTTCGGATGAAGTATTTAAGTTGTCACGACACGGAATGGAACACGGACTAGAATCGAAACTAGAAGAAGGAGAAGCAGACACATAAGGTTTATGGAATGTGTTTCATCATTCCTAAACCAAGACGTAGATAGTTAAACGATTCACGTTTAAGGGCTTTAGTAAGAATGTCGGTGATGTTGTTGACGGCGGCACTTTTTTGATTGAGATATGTCCTTTCTGGACATTATCACAAAGAAAGTGATGACGTATTTCGATGTGTTTGGTACGAAAATGTTGCACCGGGTTTTTGCTAAGGTCAATCGCGCCTTTGTTTTCTTACGTGATGGGAACGTCGTCGAGTCGTACGTCGTAGTCGATGAGAGCTTTTTTCATCCATAGTGCTTGTTGACATGCCTTTCCAGCGCTTACGTATTCGGCTTCGGTAGTGGATATAGCAAGAGCGGTTTGTTTCTTTAAGAACCAAGATGTCAAACAACATCCCATGAACGTACAAATACCGCTAGTGCTCTTTCGGTCCACATAATCTCCTGCATGATCAGAGTCGGCATATACTACGGTTTCTATGCCGGTCCCCTTAGGATACCATAATCCTAAGTACATAGTGCCTTTAATGTATTAGAAGATACGCTTAATCTCTTAATGGTGAGAGGTTTTAGGAGCCTCTTGGAAGCGGGCACAAAGGCAGACACTAAACATGATATCGGGCCTATTTGTCGTTAGGTATAATAAACTACCTCTCATGCCACGATACTTGGTACTATCTACCGACTCACACTCTTCATCTTTCATGAGTAGATTGATTAAAGAATATACCATCTTTCATTTGTTTAATTTGTAATCCAAGGAAGAAGTTAAGTTCAGCCATCATGCTCATCTCGAACTCGTTATGCATGATTTTGGAAAAGTCATCACACATGTCTTGACAAGTCGAACCGAATATAATGTCATCGATATATATTTGAACAATGATGAGATTTGAACTTTTCAACTTAGTAAAAAGAGTGTTATCTACCATTCCCATTTTATATTCATGTTTAATAAGAAAAGCTTTTAATCTATCATACCAAGCTTTGGGTGCTTGTTTAAGACCATATAAAGCTTTCTTTAATTTATAAACATGATACGATTTTTCAAAATCAATGAATCCCAAAGGTTGTGCCACGTATACCTCCTCATTGATAAAACCATTCAGGAATGAACTTTTTACATCCATTTGGAATAGTTTAAAATCTAAGGCACAAGCATAGGCTAATAATATCCCAATAGACTCAAGTCTTGTTGATTATAGCCTTGAGCAACTAACCTAGCCTTATTTCGAGAAACAATACCGTTCTCGCCTAACTTATTTCTAAATACCCACTTAGTGTAGCACCCCTGAAATCACATCAACACAGTGGAATACTACTTTGGGGTGCTACTTTATAGTTCATACACACAAGTAAAAGAGACGTTTAATAAAGTGTCACATTCGATTTAATACAATATCAGAGTTAGACATGTCCTAATAATTTACGTTTAACAAAAGTTACAAGCGTTCAAACATGACTCAATTGTATAATTAAAGATAAATGGTTATCGAATGTGAAGGAAACCGAGTCCTTAAAGTTTTGATATCCGCGTATCCAAATGCTCCCAATGCTCAGCTAGCAAAATAATAACCTGAGAAAATACATGCAAAATGTCAACAATAATGTTGGTGAATTCATAGGTTTAAGTAAAAAAAGTATTGAAATAGTTCAAGTAATATTTCAGTAAGAAAAGCAGCGTTACAACATTTCAAAGCATTATTTCTGAAATCCAATTAGTGGTTTAAAAAATCAAGTAATGTTCAGTAAATCCATAAAGTTTATAATAAAGAGTAAAATCAATTTAGAACATAATTATAGTTCAATAGGGGACATTGCAACGAATACAATGTATCAATTCATCTTTATCGCATAGAGCTCATGACACCGAACCTTGACGTTAACGCATATCTAGTATGCAAATAAAGTTGTTGTAACACCCTCATTTCAGCGTCATGTCAGCGGAAGGGTCAAATGGTGTTACGTCATAGCACAATAACTCAAATCATAGAAAATGACTCAAAAGAGACGTTTTAAGAAAATTTCATTCATTCGAATAATAAAAGTTTACATCACGGTCCCCAAATAAGTTTTACAACATCATACAATGTTTTACAAAACATTTTCGAATGAATAATTATTTAGCGGGCCTTCATATCTCCGTCAATCCGAATTACCTTCAAGTACCTGAG
>BQNB010125437.1:0-19768 GCA_026074375.1 Tanacetum coccineum | reverse complement strand
AAAGATTGTTTGGAGAACAAGAATACTTGTAAAGATAAGTATTGAGATATTTATGTACAAGATATACATAATGTATTTAGAAAAGATTATGATATCTTAGGAATGTATTATAAGCCGACTAGGACTCCATAGTCTATAAAAGGAGGCTCTAGGGCATTAGTTGAGATATCAGTTTTGCATATAAGTTTTCATAGTTATCAAGTCGATTTAGAAAAGCTTCAAGGTTGTAAACCCTAGTACTAGTAAAGAGTACTCGTATTATTCATCTAATAATATTGAAGTGTTTGGTTATATCTTTATTTGTTCAAGATTACTGTTTTATTCATAATACTTCTAGGTATTAAGGTGTAGATTCTGCATACACTTTATCATACATACAAAGTTTCTACAACAAGTTATTTTGGATTTATCCAAGGTAATTTAACCTTAGACAACCTAAGGAATCGATCAAGGATTGAGATCAACAAAGTGTATGTTTTTTATTATTGAAATTTGCTTGCTTATACCTCATATTATTACTAAAACAATTATTCAAAAATTAATCTCAAAAACTAACAAATCCTCGCGAACGATCTCGGCTTACCATATAAATCTTGCTATAAACAAATGGGTATACTTGCCCTTGTATGTTTTGTTAATCGATTTGGTACTCGTTTTATAGATTTAAAACTTACTCAAGCGAGAAACGTCAATATGCTTGCAATACATGGTGATATTCAACGACTGGAAAAGAACGTTAAAGAAATAAAAAAGAAATTAATTACTACATAACTAAAATCTTTGATGTTGTATCATTAAATCTTGAGTGTTTGTTTCAAGTGTTTTATGTTTCATAAAATTTATTTTTTTTATCTCATGTTTGTTTTTGATAAAAGTTATCATAAATTGTGTTAACGGCACATCATATTACATAGCAACTTCTATACATTACCAAAACAAATACATTCCATTAAATCAAAAAATATTACATTACAAATTATACATTTCATTACATAATAACAAATAGATCAACAAATCATGTAAAACACAATCGTAGTTAAAGCATCTTGGAGATAATGAATGAGATGATTGGGTGCTTGTTTTACAAACTTGGAAAACCTCAGTTGGTGAACACAAGACCCAATTCAAACACATCATATAGGTGGTTGCTTTAAACAATTAGAGAAAAATAGTGACTATGTCTAAAAGATGAGAAAATTTGGCAGGGACACATGACCCAATGTACGAAACATCAATTTTGCATCCATGGCCTCATATTTTAATCTAGCATTTTCTTAGGAAAGGTATTTTCTTAGAAAATTTGATATCATTGGTGATCCAACATGTTATTATAAATGGAAAGATCTACACCGACATTCATGTAGAAACAATCGTAGTTGAAGCATCTTCATCTCATACGTTTATTTTCATCCATGGTGTTTCATACAAAAGGATGTGATAAAGATGGGGAAATTGATGCAAGAAGTGCAGTGACGGTAGTTGTGGTTGATAATCTGACATGTACTCTAAAAGGGATGGTATGCTCAAGTTCTTACACTTGGTTCATGCGACGAGGCTTCACCGGGTATTTGATTCACCTGCATCTGGTAGGTAACTTGAGATACTTTAGACGCCATACAAAAAACCATAGTAGATTGTTTGTGTTTTGAAAGAAAGGTACCACCCTTATAATGTCTTAGATGTTACCATAACCATCTCTTTGGAAACGTCGAAAAACTTGAATAGTTGGAAATCCAATCGTCATTGTTATGGGTTTCCATTGAACTGTGTCGTTAACTCGTAAAGAGGTATATATAGATTAGCTGGAAATATCATAAGTAGAGTATAAGATTGGGTTTATAGGTAGCCGAAAACATCATAATTAGAGTTTAAGATTATGTTTATAGGTTGGGAGAGTTTAAAAAGGATATGTTGAAGTAGAAAATATAAAGTAAATTTATAGAGAAAAAAACAACTAAATGTTGATGATGGAATTAAAATTCCAAACTTTATTAGGAAGGTAAACAATTTTCTTGTCAATGTTTCCTCTCACACGCATTCACAATATATATGCAACGTGTTTACAATTCATTTATCATAAACACCCTTTTTTGTTAAACCATTAGTAATCTATTCGTAGGGTGTCAAAGTGTAGAAACCGTTTGGTGAGAACGGGTATCGTTTGTTTGTCACGCGACCCTCACTTTCCTGCTAGATCGCATCATCTTCGATTTCGATCCGGTCTAAATATGATGTGCATGAAAACGGACGAGATGGGTGACATCATGATGGGAATGAGATGGCGATAAAGAAGGTGTAATTTTCGTAAAGAACGGAGGTGTGTACGAGGAAATATAGTCGATTGACGTTGGGGGAGTAGTATTCTATTAAATGAAACAATACATATGGGAGAAACAAGTGTGCAGTTGGTGCAGAAGGGTCAACTCGGCAAAACGTGATTTGGTATCTTAGTTGTGACAATATGCCACAAAGTTGAGTTATGTTAGAAATAAGTGTCATCTTCCATGTTAGTTTTGCAAATTTCTCATTTGTTATTTGTCTTTCTTATCATTTGCAACTCAAAAACACAAAGTATATATGATAGCCTTTTTGTACTTTTTTCAAAATAAGTATTGAAGACACGCGCTCCGCTGCGGTGGGTCTTTTTAAGTGTGTTTTGTTTTGTAGAGTTTCGGTTTTTTATGTGTTATTGTCAGATTAACTTTACAACGTCAAATTTTTTTTATGGGCCGAAGTTGCGAATAGCGCAAAGTTTAGAGTAATTTTTGTAATTTGCCGCATAGCGTGGGGGGTTATTTCGCCAAATTTTTTTTGGCCGAATTTATAAATAGCGTAAAGTTTAGGGTACTTTTTGTAATTTGCCACATAGTGTGGGGCGTATTTTGCAAAAAAAATTTGGGCTGAATCTGTAAATAGCGTAAAAGTTAAGGTACTTTTTGTAATTTGACACATAGTTAGATGGGTTATTTTGTAAATTTTAACGGGCCAGATTATTTTTTGCGCCGGGTGTAATTTGTTTGGGCCGGGTTTCTTTTGGGTTGGGCCGGGTTTCTTTTGGGTTATTACAGTGTTAGATATATTATAATAAAATAACAAGCAAGATAGCCCGCGCATTGCGGCGGGGCTTCATTCTTTTGCGAATTCATTACATAAGAAGTGAAGCTTCATTTCAAATATTATTACATAAGAATTTATTACGTAACAATTTAATTTTGTTTACACTGTATACATTTTATCATAATTTAGTGAAGCTGAAACCAACAGATTTTATCTCTTCAAGATCATTCAACAAAACCATTGTTAAAGTTGTAGCTTCCAGAATGCAGCAAGTAGTCTAATTTTAACAGGGCTAGTATATCTATGAGGAAGATTATTTAAAGCAGATAGACGTAGAAAATATTTTTTACTCAAACATGTTTCCTTTATATGTAAGGATTCCATTTTTCTCATTTGGAAAGAGGGGCAAAAATAAGCATAAGCTGACTTTTACCTGGTGCATAGTAGCTTGCCTCCAGTAGCAGCATCCGCTGACATGCCGCTATGTTTTTTCTTTATGTATGTGATGTAAGACAACGCCCTTCTGCTGCTTCCTTGTCCGTCATGTCCATTATGTCATACCAACACTAAATACATACCTGCAACCAAAGTGTAATTTGTATAAGCCTTCGTCGTATAGAATAAAAAATACATTGAAAGTTTAACAATGCATAAAAAACAAATGACAAAAAGAATAACATAACTGATTTGAAAACAATGCATTTCAAGATCAGTAATGTGTGACAATTTAATGACATTTGCTCACATCACACTTCTGGTAATTCTATATAGCATTTGTTGAAGCTTTTTTTGGTTTATCTTGACATGATTTTTATACTTCTCGAGCTCTACTCTAAGATTAGACATCTTATGTGTGCATCACACTACAAGAATCCTGTCGTTTACCCATAAAAATTAACCACGAGCATATATTCATGGGAAAATACCCACAAATTACACACAATTCAGCCACGAAAAAAGAATTATAGGCGAATAAACGTTACCATCAAATTTCCCACTGATTTACCCACCAAATTACTCACATAAATATTTGTAGTGTGTAATTTGTGGGTATTTTTTTCCGTCAAAAATATTTGTCACGAATTAGCCACAAGTTAGAGTACCACGGGTAATAATGTGGGTAATGTCGTGGGTGAATTTATTCTGTCTCAAAATTATACACGTTATTTTGTTTGTGTGTAAATCTACGTGAGTAAATTGTGGGTAAATGTATAAAGAGATATTACCCATGCTTTGTTTTCATGGGAATGTTTGTCATGGGTGGTTTTTGGGGTAATTTGTGGCTAATATATATATATATATATATATACCAGAGAATTTACCCATGTCTTGTAATCGTGGCTAATTTTTTCTAAATAAAAACTATCAAAATTTGGTATGGTTTATAACCACACATGACATTTCCTACGTTGTGTTTTCATGGATATACAAGTTGAAATTAGTGTACTTTGTGGTTAAGGCCCTTCAATATTTTAGCGACAATTATTTACAAAATTGTCTTATACGAAGATATTCTACCCGTCTTAGTAGCTACCTAGCAGGCTCAAAACATTCAAAATTGAAGATGTTAGATTAATATATATTGCAAATTCTTAAAAGATCAAATGGTCAAATCCTTATCATTCGTTTTTTTCATCAAAACAAAAAACACATTTTCCAACTTTATTTTGAAAATAAAATATCTTGCAAATGATAAACCATCAAGCGACAAAAAATGCACCATTTGCGACGAGAATTTTTTATCTTTCAGTAGACGGACAATTCGATATATACTTTCAAAATGAACAAATTTTTTCGAGCTTTTTTCTCTAGTGTTAAAATTTTTGCCCTGTTAGTACAAAATAAGTGTCGGGCTTAGAATAAGGCTCAAATCCTTCGTTAGGCTGGGCCTTCGAATGATTTGGGTATTAGATCTTGTACTAGAGCAATAGAGGTGAGATGATTTCCTGCACAATTAAATGAAAACCGTTAGCCTTACTGCGGGGACGGACCCTACGATTAGACTCCGGTGTGAGAGTAAGTAAACATGTAGAGAGAGAAAGTGTGTATGTAGAGTGAAAAAATCATATTGTTCATTGTGTTAGAGGGTCCCTTTTATAAGCGAGTGAAATATTAGGGTTTCCTAATATTTAGTTTGTTTCGTTAGTGGTCGGAGTGGGTCCCTTGTCGGGCAAGGTTCCGCAGTAATCGTGTGTACGGATGCGTGTGTTTTTCGTCGACGGAAGTAGCCTATAGTTAGGTCCACGTTCGTTTTGCTGTGTCCGGGCCATTACCATTGCGGGATTGGGTTTAGTTTCAGCCTATGACTGCTAAGTTGGGCCTAGAAGCTCAAGTGGCAGTGTGACCCAAGCCCGGAGGCTTGGTATACCTACTATACGTCATCAAGTCCCCCCAGTCTAGTATGATATTGCCTGCGGACCATGTCCGGCGTGCGGTGATCAGTGCTAGACTTCAGGTTCATTGCTAATGTTTTGCCGCCTTCCGTGGTTATGTGTCTTCTTCGCGAAGCTTCCTTATCAAGTTGGTGACGTTTAAGTGACGTGGACCGATGTTGTCCTTTTATCTTCTGACTGATGTGACGTACTTATAGCTTTTTTAACTGTTTTGCAGGCGAACCCCAACCGTTGATCACGTGAGTGGGTTACACGTGTCATTATCTGGCTGTGGGTAGATATAAATACACCGAGGGTATAAATACTCCCTCCTATTTTTACTGTTTCCTTTTTCACAACTTTACTTTCCACCATTGTTGATTTCTTCAAGCTTTTCATCTTTATCATACGTTCGCACCTTGTTTTCTTCTTTTTTAAGGTTCTTCAGACTTCAGGTTTGCATTTTTCCTCGTTCACCCTCCTAAATGGCTAACTTTGCTGCTAAATATTCTATTATGACCCAAGAAATGGTAGATAGCTTTTGCGACAACTTTTATATTCCGGTCGAGGTTCATCCCACTGCTCCAGGGCATGGTAAAACCATTACCCAGTTTCCAGTCGGTAAAGTAGGTGTATATAGTAGGATCTTTGACGTTTGTGGCTATAGGATTCCGTTTACAAAATTTTTTATGGCCGTTCTCAAATACTTCCGTGTTTATATTTCTCAATTGTTGCCTTTTGGTGTTGCCCGGGTGTCTCATTTTGAGGTTCTGACGCACGTACTTAACCTTTCACCGTGAGTGACCGTGTTCCGCGCCTTCTACACCCGTTCGTATATCGATGGGTTGTTTTCTTTTGCTAAGCGTTCCACCTCGGCTCCATCTTGCTTTCCAAAACCTCCGAATTCCATTAAAAATTGGGCCGACCATTTTTTTGGGTTGATTCTTGCGTATTCCCCATTTCCGTCTCTTTGTATACGGGAGGCGTCATGGAAAAGGCTTCGGCTCCTCATCTTACTGCTCGTCAAGAGCAAACCATTAAACCTCTTGAAAGCCATAAGGCTCCTTTTCGCCGGCATCTGTAGTGCTTCTTATGCCTTGTGGGTTTGAGCCCGTATTATCCTTTTGACAAAAACTCTTATCCGGATTTTAAGTATCCTAATGGATTGGGTGGGTGTTACTTCCCTTTGGTGGTGGTACTTTTACATTATGAAGCCTGATCATTTAATGTTTATTTTGCAAAGATGGGCTTGTTTGACTTTATCAAAACTGCTGACCCTCAAAAAGTCCAAACGATGGAGGTTCAGAAGGGAGACGACCAGGTGACATTGCTGGAGAGTACCTGACATTGTTTTGTGCCTCTAGTGATTCCCGCCGCTGGGGGTAGTAGTTCTGCTGCGGCTGCAGAGGTCTCTGCTCCGACTGAGGAAGGGCAGGAAGATGTTGCTCCGGAGGAGGCCTATCTAGAGTTGGCGGACCCGGATGAGGGTACGACTGCGGTGAGGCAGAGTGAGGAGGAGGTTGTTACGGAGCAGCCCCAGAAGGTGAAAAAGAAAAGATTGCTGAAGCAGAGTGATGTTCTTCCTGCTAAAAAGTTGAGGGTAGATCACCCTACCCTCGTTTCCGGTAGCGGTGGTAAAACTCTTGCCGGTCTGGAACAGATTAGGTTAGCAGGTTCTCGCTTGTCAGACCGAGAATAGCTTGCTTTTCACCCCGTTGCCCCTTCTTCTCAGGGAAGCGAAGGTTTTTTGGATTCTTCTGCCCAAACGAACCTCCGGATCTGTAATATCGTTGAGAGGTATATATACACATCCTTAAGTGCCAACTGAATTTCTGAACCTTTTCTTAACATAAATTTTTTATTTATCTTTATAGCTCTAGTACTTTGGGTATTCCGATAGATACTACTGCTGCCGCTACAACTTTCACCTAGGCTGCTGTGACTACTAGTTTTGCAACAGGTGTTAATCCGGACATGGTCGGTCCTTCCTAGCCTGAGGAATCAGAAGGGTCTGATGACTCTTTTTATGAGCCTCCTACTTTGGATCCTTTCGAGGCGAAGCGTTGGTATGTCCCTAGGTGGAACATTACCAACAATTCACTGTTGGACGATGGTTTTTCTTGACGCACCTTGGTGGACCGCGTTGCTCCCCTCGCCTTCTTCTCTGCTCTCCGTACCATGGACTACGATCAACTGTATACGGAGTTTAACGTAGAGGAAGCGTGGTAAGTATGTCTTGGGGCAGAGGTGAGGTCCCGTGCGGAGCATGAACTGGAGCTTAAGGAAAAGCTCAGAGCTAAATATGCTGCACGTGGTAGGTTGTTAGAGGAGAAAGATTTAGAGATCCTCAGGTTGAAGTCCTAAATGGCGGAGAAGGAGGTGGAAGCCGCAGAGGTTATCCTCCTTTGTGATCAAGTTTCTTCATTGTCCGGAGAGAAATCTGCTTTGACCACGGAGGTGTCGGAGCTCAAGGTTACTGTCACTCAGAAGGATCATGCCATCTCTTTGCTTGACTCTCGTGCCACCTGTCTCGCGTCTACCTTGGATGATGCTAAGGTGGCCTGTGCCGAGGCCGAGGACAAGATTACTTCCTTGGCGTCTGAACGAGATAGGCTTGCCTCTGAGGTATGTCTGTACCTTTTATTCCGCATGTATTTGTTTGTTTGTGTTTGTTTTTTACAAGTTTGCTTGTTTTTGTAGGTTTCTTCTCTGCGTGTCGGTTTTTAGGAGTTTAAGGAAAAAATGGAGATTCAGCAGGAAGAGCAGGCCCAGGAGCTATTCAACCGTGTGGCCGAGCTTGAGGCGCACTTAATGGATGTCTCTGGCCGTCTAGAAGGAGAATTTTATCTCGCCTACTTGACTACTTTGGCCGGAAAAAGGTAGCTTCTGACTTATGGGATACAACTTGCTCTCCTTAAATGTTTAAAATCTCCGGAGTACCAGGGCATTCTGGGTCACGCCTTAGGCCGGAAAAAGGTAGCTTCTGACTATTGACTTTGGCATGCAGGAAGGCTTAGAGGCCAGTTATGAGCATGGGGTTGCCGGGAGAAATCTTTCCGTGGTTGATGCCTACAACCCGAAGGTTGCCAAAGCAAGCTATATTAAGGCGGTTAAGGCCCTTGAAGACGTAGACTTTCCCTTAGTGAATTTGTTAAAGTCCAAGAAGGATGCTAGGATGGATGAGGTCCTGGATTGCTTCCTACTAAATGGACCCCTTACTGGCCTTCCGGAAGCTGCTTATTTACAGCCGTGCATTGAGCAGCTTTCCATTCCTATTCATCATGTTGGTGATAACACAGCTGTCGGGGAGACTTCCTTGTCCTTTGCTTTAATGAATGTTCATGCCCGTGCTGAGGGGGCGAAGAAGCATGATGCGGCTCTTCGCCAACTGATGATGGAGATAGTCTCCGCTCCTCTGTCTTCCCAGACATGGGTGGGTGAGGCTAGTACTTCCGTGGCCCCTCTCTCCATAGAGGATTATGATGAAGAAGACATGGATGAGGCCCTGGGAAGCGTCATTGCCGTCCCCAAGCTTGAGACTTGTCGCTTTTAGTTCTTTTTGTATGTTGCGGCCGTGTGTGGCTATTTCTATTTGCGGCTTGTATGTAATGTGAACGTGTGTTTTTTTACCGCAGCCTTATGTTGGCCTTTTTGTTGCGGTTTCTAGTTTATCATGTTAGCACATATTTGGGCAGATGCTGGTACGTCCGCCTCATAACACGGATATTTTTTGCAAATGTTATGATGTTGCTACCTTTTTATTGTTACTGTTGTACGTTCGTGATAGATAGTCTTATGAATATTTGTGGGTTATTCTCTCGGTTCTGGGTTTGCAATACCTCTTACACACCTGAGCTAATTTTGAGGTTGCTCAACCTTTATTATACGGGATAATATAATTGTGGAGCGTGGCTCCTTGTGTGCGCGTCTTAACAATTGACATAACTTTGCAAAGCGAAAATAATTTTAGGACTTAAAACTTGTGAGGGTAGCTAATCCTCACTTTTTCATTAAGATTCAAAAGACATTACAAAAGAAAGAAAAATTGAAATATTGCCTTCCGGAGCATCATACGTGTCAGGCGGGTGCTTACATTTCATGTATATAACATTTTTTAAGATTACAAATGTTCCATGCTCGCGAAAGGTCATTTCCTTTGCGGTCTTTGAGCTTGTATGCTCCATTTCCTAATGATTTTGTGACTTCATACGGTCCTTCCCATTTAGGTCTAATTTTACCTCCGTCCTTGGCGTGGCTTGCATCATTGCTACGGTAGACCATGTCCCCTGGTTTGAAGCTTGTGCCGCGGACTTTAGAGTTGTAGTATTTTTCCATTTTAGCCTTGCTTTTCGCCTCTTGTATTGCTGCTTGCTCTCTTTTTTCCTCTATGAGGTCCAGATTTATTTCCAAGGCTTCGTCATTCTTTATTAAGTCTACTTCCGCAGTCCGGAGTGTTGGCATGCCTATTTCTGCTAGTATGACTGCTTCCATGCCGTATGTTAGTGAAAACGGTGTCTCTCTATTGCTTGATTTGATCATGGTGCGGTGTGCCCATAGGACGTGTGAGAGTTCTCCTATCCAATCCTTGCTTCTTTCATCCAATCGAGCTTTGATTCCTTCTCCCAAACTTCTGTTTGCTCTTTCGACCAAGCCATTTGTTTGTGGATGCTTCACGGAGGCGAAACACTGGCGGATACATAGTTTTTCACACCAGTCTTTGAATGGGTTGTCACGAAACTGTTTTCCATTATCCGATACAATCTCCCCTGGTAGTCCGAATCTGCAGACAATGTTGTCCCATACGAATTTCTTCACTTGATTACCCGTGATAGTCGCGACGGGCTTTGCCTCAATCCATTTGGTAAAGTAGTCAATGGCTACAATCAAGAACTTGACTTTGCCTGGACCTTCCGGGAAGGGTCCGGCTATGTCGATCCCCCATTTGTAGAATGGCCACGGAGACGTGATGGGGGTTAAGTTCTGTTGCGGATTTCTTGGAATGGGGCGATGGACTTGGCAGTCATTGCATTCCCTTATTAGTTTCCGCGCATCTGTGTGCATTGTTGGCCAGTAATATCCTGTCCGGATAGCCTTAGCGACCACGGATCTAGGACCGGAGTGCATGCTGCAGGATCCTTCGTGTATTTCTCTAAGGACGTAGTTTGCTTGAAGTGGTCCGACACACCATATGGTTTCTAAGTTCGGATTTCTCTGGGCAGCTATGGTAAAACGATGATAAATCGTTCGTTAACCGTTGGATCGTCACGAAATTTTAACTGGAGGTTCTATACACATATAGGTACGATCTGACCAGAGCGATCTTTGATTTGTGTCCTCAAATTAAAGATACGATTTTTATAAAACTGCTGCAGAAAAGGGTTTTTCAAAACCCTAAATCGATGGCAGCTTGGTGATTTGTGATGATGATGCTTGTGACCCATGGTGTTTATGTTTCTACTAGCTTTGGTGAGTCGATCCATGGATTGATGATGAACCCTAGTAGAACTAATGATGAATGAAGCAAGGAGTTTCAAGAATCAAGCAGGTGATAAAGGTTTATGTTGTCATGGTGTTCTTCGTGATAGTACAGCAGCAGGTATATTCATATTAATGGTTCGTTTGATGTTAATACTGTTGCTTATATGCAACAGCAGTTATAATGATAAAGTTAAAACGAAGGCATACATGGAAGAGATTTGGCTTTTATGGAGACAAAAAGATCTTCTATTAAGAAACAAGATCTCTTATAAAGTAAGAAGATATGGCCAAGATATACACGTGAATGTTAATATGGAAGGTACTCATTGAGGCAAAGAATGACAGCAACTGTACGTATCATATTAATATTATTTATTAGGCCTCAAGACATGTGGGCTCCAAGGTTTATATCTTAGATAATCTTAGTGTTGTTCACGTCAGAAGCTGCTATAACAGTTTGGGCTTTAAGGCTTTTTCACGACACTTTCTTGTTAATTATGGTGTCACTAAAAGTCATGGGAGGAAGGAGGCCAAGGAAAAATATTAGTACTGCTGCCTTCTATATTTTAATACTGCTCGTGCAAAAGAAAGGAGTTAGTACTGTTCGACAGCAGCAAGAAGAAGATAACAGCAGGGTTCGAATCATGATAAGGTTTTTACTGTATGTTTTAATACTGCCATTGGATGTGACATTACAACTGTTTGGGCACAAAAAGATTTATGTCACTTTTTGACTTTATGTTGTTCGAGCTTAAAAGGAGGTTCATGCTACTGTTGGGTTTGTGTACCACTTTATAATAAACAGTATTAGTGAAAGTTATTTATGCTTGACAATAATGAAGGTTTGTGCTGCCAAGTAATGTTAATATTGTCAAGTATATACTTTGTGTTGTTCCTATGTTAATACTGTTAAAGAAGAACATTAGTACTGTCGCGCAAGAAAGAAGAGTATAACAGTATTAAGTTTATACTGTTAGTTTTGTCCGATAAAGCAGTTTGTACTGCTAGGCTTGTCCGATATCGGACAGTACTTAGTTTTTCGGATGGATTTGGATCTTGGACAGAACTATTTTTCAAATAGTTTATTATTATTGATTTATGGCTCGTTTTTGGAGATTATTTGAAGATGTGATTACGAAGACAATTGAATATTGCTTATTTGATGTTGTAGTTGGGTTTCACAGGTGTGTGTCTTATCATATCTTGCAGGCTATGACTTTAAAGATAACTTGTTCGTGCTTATAATGGTGTGACGAAGACTTGTCAAAATCTAGCAAAAGTGTGTGATTTTTCTTATAGGTGCTCAATGCTCACATTTGCTATCACTTAGTATGTGTCTCATAGAAGATGAGGATTTTGTCAAGAGGTTGCGGTCTACTTATATTTCACAGATTTATTTATAAGTTCGACGTCACGTGGATAGTGCAAGACATAAGACACAAGTTTGGGAGATTCTACTTCTTCATCAAATTCGTTATACTCAGTTTTCTTCATTAGTGATCACTACATAGAGCCTACAGGCATCTACCAATTTTTCCACTTCCTCCTGGATCGCTTTATTTCTTTCCGGCGCTTGCCCCCTTTTCTTTTGTCTGATAGGTAGGCATCCTTCTCGGACATTTAGGCGGTGCTCCGCTATGTGTCGCGGGACGCCCATCATGTCTGCTGGTTTCCAGGAAAAAACATCCAGGTTTTGTCTGAGCAAAGCACATAGAGTTCAATTGCGTCTCTTTTATGTTAGGTAGATCACTATGACTATTGTTTTTCTCTGGGTATTCAGGATGAATGGCCACTTTTATCTTCTCCTCCAACACCTGACTGGTCACGGGGTGTTGTGTGTTAGGTCCGGAGATCATTGCACATTCCATCGGGATGACTCTGCTGCTTCGTATCGTCACCGTTCCTCCTTTGACTGGGAATTTTAACATTCCGTGTGTCGTGGATGGTACGGCACAGATCTTTCTTATACCCGTTCTGCCTATTATTCCATTGTGTTGGGATGGTGACCTGATAACCATGAAGTTCATCCATGCGGAAGTGGAATGCTCTTCGTCACCTATCTTTACTAGTAGGGATATCTGGCCTATCGGCCAAATGGTTTTCACTGTGAATACTATGAGTGATGGGTAGCGGGATCATCCGGCTTTTATTTCTGGCCGGATTCCTGACGAAGCATGTTCGTATAGAACTTCTAAGGACGCTCCTCCGTCCACGTATATCCGGTGTACGAAGTGCCCTCCTATTTCAGCTTCGAGGGATCATTTGTCTTCCGTTCCTCTTCATTCTTAAAGACGGAAAAAGAGATTACATCTCCCGGCAGAGCAAACTCTGGGTGACCCTTTGTTTGGCTACCCTCTCCCACGGTTGAATCATCAAGATGGCTAGGGGCTTGTCTTTTCCGGCTGTTTCCCCCTTCTTTTGTGCCTTTGGCTTGTCGTTCTGTTTTAATTCTTTGATGAATTGCGACAATTTACCTGACTTAATCATCTCGTCCATCTGCTTCCTCAGCTGCATGCATTCGTCGTGCTATGCCCGTATCCGCTGTGGCAATTCTCAAGTACTTGTTTGGGTCCTTTTTTCCACAGGAGTACCATGTGGTGGAGCTTGAATTTTCTTTTTCTAAAGCTTGGAAAATTTACTTTTGGGGTTTTAGTAAGGGTGAAAACCTATCTGGCTTCGATCGACCTTTGCTATGTTTTTGAAATCCTTTTGTAAATTTTGGCATGTTTGCTCTTCTTCTGGTTGCCTCCACGAGGAGTGCTTTTTTTCCGACTATGACTGATTTCGGGCGGACTTCCCCTTGCTAGAAAAAGACCATTGTCACCTCTGTACATCTCGTCCATGATCTCAGGATTTTTCATATAAACGTGTGATTCAACTCAGGGTTGGTTATCCCGTGCATGAATTCGGAGATCTTCATGCATTCCGGTGCTCCTTCCACGTCCAGGACTTCTGCTTTGTATCTTTCCATAAAGTCCTCCGTGGATTCTCCATTTCTTTGCTTGATATGGTGTATTTCCACCGGATCCTTGATGTGTTTTGTTTGCTGGAGATAATTTTCCCTGAATGCTGCTCTTAGATCTTCATAGCTGTCAATGGATTCTTTTGGGAGCTTGTCGAACCAGACCCTAGCATTTCCAGTGAGCATTGAGTTGAACATATGGCACCACGTTGGCATTGCCCACCTCTCTGTTTTTGCAGCAGACTGGAATAGCTTTAAGTGGTCTTCCGGATCCCCGCTTCCGTCGTATGTCTTGACATGGCTAGGCATCCTTGTCCTTGGGAAATCGAAATGCCGGATCCGAGGTGTGAAAGGGTTTCTTTCCTCACACGTCCAAGGCTGAGAGAGATCATCTTCGTAGGTGTTTGACCTGTGCCTCTTTGATTTGGATTTCCAGTGACCTCCCTCGCTGTCTTCACTCTCCGAATATCTGCTGTTTCCTCGGGGCGATGTGCCCCTGTGATGATGCTTCCTTGGTTGCACTTCGGTTCCCTTCGCGTGGGAACTGTGGCGGCTGTCAGAACGTGCGGATGCGCTTTGTTCTTTTCCCCCAACCTATTGAATACACCACCCTCCTTCCGCGGCCTGGGCCCAGGTGAAGGAGGTCTGTTTCGTCTGAGTCTTCTGAAGACACTGGCAATTGGTGATGGGCTTCGGGAGTGCTTACTTCCATGCTTCCTTCTCGGCTCTGTCCGGGCGGTTGGCGTCTTGGATTCGGAGTAGTGCGACTCTTCGTGATTTCTTGGATTTCTTCCGGATTCATCACCGTAGAGTAGGCGTGCCTTTACTGCGTTGAGCTTATCTTGCTGCTCTTTTTCTTTTTGCATTTTTTCAGCGATGAGCGGCAACAGTTGGTGGTAGTTTTTGTCGCACAGTTCTCTTAGGACCTCGTCAGACGTAGGCTCCTCGAGACCTTGTGGGCCACTTCTTCCCCCGGTGTTCCGCACGGCGGACGTGGGAATGGTCGGGGTGTGCTGTTCGCGAGTGCTCATGATGAGTATTTTAGAAAACGTGGTTGTGTTAGGGTCCCACGGATGGCGCCACTTGTTAGTACAAAATAAGTGTCGGGCTTAGAATATGGCTCAAATCCTTCGTTGAACAGGCCTCCGAATGATTTGTGTCAGATCTTGTACTAGAGCAAGAGAGGTGAGATGATTTCCTGCACAATCAAATAAAAACCGTTAGCCTTACCGTGGGGACGGACCCCACGATTAGACTCCGGTGTGAGAGTAAGTAAACATGTAGAGAGAGAAAATGTGTGTATGTAGAGTGAGAAAATCATACTGTTCATTGTGTCAGAGGGTCCCTTTTATAAGCGAGTGAAATATTAGGGTTTCCTAATATTTCGTTTATTTTTGTTAGTGATCGGAGTGGGTCCCTTGTCGGGCAAGGTTCCGCAGTAATCGTGTGTACAGATGCGTGTGTTTTCCGCGGATGGAAGTAGCCCATAGTTAGGTCCGTGTCCGTTTTGCTGTGTCCGGACCGTTACCAGTGCAGGATTGGGTTTAGTTTCGGCCCATGATTGCTAAGTTGGGCCCAGAAGCCCAAGTGGCAGTGTGACCTAAACCCGGAGGCTTGGTATACCTACTATACGTCATCACTATGCGTTTCATAAAAAGTGTCTACCTTAATGTTGGTTTAAAAAAATTGTTCCGTTCTAACTTTTGGATAGTAATTATGAGTGTTTTTTCTAGGGCAAATGACACAAAAAAACATTAAACTTAAGTTCTTTTTACAATTAAGGTACTCTATTTTTTTCTTGCACAAAAAGTCGGCCAACTTTTTTTTCTAACCGATTTAGGTTTTTTCTCACTATCCGTTAACACACTAACTCCCATTTCGTTATATCCTAAAATTTGTGTTAATTAAAAACTAAAGGACCCAAATTAAAAATAAAAAATTAAATGGTTTCAGTTAAATTTAAATCAAGTCTCTTTCCCACACTTTCATACTAAATCGAGAATTATCCCACTCAGTTCCTTACATGATCCGTTTAAAATGACAAATTCTCATTAGTATACTTGTATGATCGGCCTAAACTGGGTTGTTGTTAGGCTTAGACATTGTTCATTTACTGTAGGACTAACATTGCACTACTTTCATCTCACCGAATTGGTAAATGTTATTAGAGGATATATGTTAGTGTTAGTCAAAGTAATTAATGTTAGTCAAAGTTGTTAGTCAAAGTTATTTATGTAATAGGGCCAAGCCCGGTTTATGGGTTTAGGGTATTAGGGTTTCACTATTATAAATAGTGGTTGATAATAAAGTTATACCCAAGGGGTTTTCAGGTGAATATCATAGCTGTGGAAAGTCAAATCTATACGCGCTCCCAACGCACGGTTTTTATATCTACTATCGTGGAATGGATATTGATTCGAGTGTTTGTCCCATTTGTAATCTGCGGTGTGGAATCGACAAACCATATTTTTTCTTTCAATGGCATTGTAGTGGGAGACTGATTATGCGTAGATATCTTCTTGGTGGCTATATCGAACTATTCGGATGTGATCTTACGGAGGAATTGCCAAGTATGGTGTGGTTTTCTATTCCGGATTCAATCCAAACTCAAGGCGTTCTTGTGGGTGTTATACTATGTTGCGTGGTGGTATATGTGGAACTTTCGCAATCAAGCTTTGTTTGATAAAAAGATCTATTAGAGGATATATGTTAGTGTTAGTCAAAGTAATTAATGTTAGTCAAAGTTATTTATGTAATAGGCCCAAGCCCGGTTTGTGGGTTTAGGGTATTAGGGTTTCACTATTATAAATAGTGGTTGATAATAAAGTTATACCCAAGGGGTTTTCTATCATTCTACAAATGTAACCTCAAATGTGTAAGCATAAACTTCCCAAAATCACTCGTCACCAAACCGGCAAATATATCATGTTATTGACTTATTTCTTTGTAACTTTTTCTAGCTTCTTGCTAGTTCTAATATATATCCTCCGTTAAAAAAAATATCATGTTATTGACTCTTTGGAGGTCAACTATGACACATAACTTGCTACTAGATTTGTTTAATGATCCATTGATCCATCATTTTGTGAATCGAGTGTTTCTTAGTATTATAACAAATTTTTTCGGCAGGTTACAAATACAACTAGGAGTGAGCATGCCAGCAAGAGCCGAGCTTCTTCCAGGCAAAGAAAAAAAAATTGTTTCATGAGGTATACGACGTCGTATTATACTTGGGTATCATCGACATATTACAAGAGTACAATGTAACAAAGAAGATCGAACATAAATATAAGGCATTCCAATTTGACTCACTATCCATATCATCTGTAGACCCCACATATTACTCCGAAAGGTTTCTCGAGTTCATCCAAAAAGTATTCCCTCAAAATGGAGCAGCAAATTAAAATATCTTCCAACAGGTTTGCTCTTATACCTTTCTCATTGGCTAACAAAATGATTTTGATATCGAGGATCAGAGGGTAAAAAGGTGACTAGAGAGATAAATGCATTGCAAGGTACATAAAGTGAATTATGTGAGTTTTTTGATACCATGTAAAATAGCAATGGAGATATATTATTGAATTGTGTTTTGTGTCTTAGAAAATGAAATATCATCTCTATTTATAATAAAAAATTACTTAGAGAATAAGCTAACTAACCCTAAACCTAATGGACCTAAGCCCACAATCGGGTTTGAGCCATAATCTAATCGTCTAACAGTTTTAATGTTACTGACTGTACTCCTAGTGTTGACGATTCAGTTCTTAAACCTTTTTTTTTGCATATATTTTGGTCTCAATTCGTGCATGTTGATTGTTCCAACTGACCATGAAAATGGAAGAAAAAAAATCTTTGCGTTCTTTTTTTTTGAAAAGCTCTTATGAAGTAAGCTGTATACTAGGTTGATTTAAATTTAACTAAAACCATTTAATTTTTAATTTTTAATTAACACAAATTTTGGGATATAACGAAATAGGGGTTAGTGTGTTACCGGATAGTAAGAAAAAACCTAAATTGGCTAGAAAAAAAATTGGTCGTCTTTTTGTGCAAGAAAAAAAGTATAATACCTTAATTAGAAAAAGACCATAAGTGTAACGACCCACTCCGGAAAGGAGGCCGAAACGTCATAATCATGGTGTCATATCAAAGCATAATAAAGGCATAAAATTTTATAATTTTTGTATACTTGTTTGCCCTTATGATCTAGTTGTTTTCACGCTTTTAGGATAATATATTAGAATAACTAGATCAATCCACTTGTAAAATATGTAAGTCTTGAAAAATTGAGATGTGTCCTGATTACTATTACAGTCCATTTTGGGATCGATAATGTGACAACCATGACTTGAGCAGGTTAGTCAAACCGTTAGTGTTGACTTATGAATCTGTTGTAATGTATGGTTAATGTGTTTATATGCGTTATGTGGATTGTGTGAGAGTTGGTAATCAATCCATTGAGCGTGATCGTCTCGTTGAGATTGGATTGGTGATGGATTTGGTTAAGTTCCTTTCGTTCATTTTTGGTGGCAAGGAAATGACTTTTGTGGTTTTGGCGTTTTTGCGTTAATTGTGTAAGTATTATTACGTATACGTATTTATGTGTTAGTAAAATTAGGTATGAATAGGCTTTAGTGGTTAGAATAAGAAAGAAATGAAATTTCTATTTTTGGAAAGTTAGGTTTAATAAAAATGAAAAGTTATTTATTTTAAAAGCCTAGTAAATTGCGTTTACGCAAAAAAGTTTACTCAAATAGCTTAGGTTTTTTATAAAAACTAAGTAATGTTAGTAAATATTTAAGGTTTTAATAAAAACTTAAGGTATTGAAGGTAATTAATTAACTAATAAAAGATAAAAAAAATATTTTTTTATACATGAATAGTAAATACGAATTTGTATAGGAAAATATATAAAAAATTAATTAATTAAAAAGGGAGGTGATTGGATCGGTTTAAAGAAAGAAAAAGAAAAAAAAGTAAACAAATCTGATTTCAATTAAGATTCTAGGTAGTATAAATATAAGATAAATAAATCCCTAAATCATTTTTTCTCTCCTCTTTTTCCCTGTGATTGACCGAACCTCCAAGAGAAGAATTTTTTTTTTAATCAAGAACGAGTTAGTGATTAAGTGATTCAAGAATCAAGGTTTAGGTATGTTTCAATTAAGTTTTCTTTAAATCATGTAACAATTATTAAGATGGATAATTAGGGTTTTATAAAATCTATAAATTAATGATGTATAATCATATTACAATTATTAGGGTTTAATTAGGATCATATGGGTATATTCGTTAGGGTTTAGATCGCGTTAGAACTTGATTTAGATTATGCCAGAATTTAGGGTTGTGCTGTTCGGCTATTATCTCGATGATGGTATTAGCTTTTGTCAAGTTTCCGGTCTCTATGATGTAGCTCAGAGAGTCTAGTTTCCAGAACATCCGGTCTCGAAAGTTTTTAAGGTCGGGAAGTCATTCAAATGTTGGTTACGAGAAAAGTTTTCAAAATAGTAATTACGGGTCAGATTTAGGTCAGATTACGAGGTGTAAAACCCATACTTAAATTTTAAATTAGGATTAGCCAACCTACAGGAGTTTATTTCTATGTGTCTAATAAAATTCCCCCAAAGTAGAGCTTCTGATTTTGAATCTAAGTATGGTTTTTAGGTCCAAACCTTTTAGTGTGCGATCAGATCCGAAACTGAGTAGTTAAAAGTTTGATTTTATTTGGGGCACTTAAGAGTGAAAATAAATTAGTGGAAAAATCATGGCGATAGTAAACACATGATATTGAACCTGTGATTTTTATTAAAATTTATAAAGGTCAGTAGGTGTGGTTTAGAAAATGGTAAAGTGACACTAAAATTCTACATTTTCGGGTAAATTGTAGAACTTTGAAAAAGTG
>BQNB010125436.1:0-19768 GCA_026074375.1 Tanacetum coccineum | reverse complement strand
AAAGAAATGCTTAACGGAAAAATCCTTAACTCCGGTTAGGATACATTTTCAATAAATTTCTAGAGTCTACTTGAGGACAAGTAGGATTCAAGTGGGGGGATATTTAATGACAATAAATAACGTTACATTTATACCATCATTTATCCCGAATAAATTATCCACTTTTATATAATTATTGCAAGAATCATTACTTAATTTCTTAAAGTTGTAAATTGCAGTAATTACGGAGTGATTTGTGAAGACATGCTAAAAGGCGCACTTTTTGAAGCTTAAACGATGATATTTTAAGATTGCTCATTTATGCCAATACGCCGTATCCAGAAAAGAAGATACGGCGTATCAGCGCCTAGACTTCACAAGAAAACGTGTTTGCTCAATTCCCAATACGGCGTATCCTACTGCCTACATACGCCGTATCCAATTGATAAACATTCAAAGATTCAGTAATAAATATAAATTGGTAAAAAATAACTGATTGATTGAGAACGTAGCGCACACTCCAAGGAAATTATCCCTATACGCCGTATTGACCTCTTTTAATACGGCGTATCCATCAATTTTCAAAGACTATAAACGAAAGACTCAAAAATGAGTTTTCAGGGTGCAAAATCATATTCTCTATATCATACACATAAAATTCGATTTTCTAAAGAGAAGAAGAGCATCCAAAGGTTAAGCATCGATCATGATTCCATAGAAGACACTGTGTAATTCCTATACTCTTGCAATCATTTAATTTTTGGTATCGTTCTGTAAAACGTTTAGTTTACCTTGGTTATTTGATCACGCTTGTATAATTACAATGGTTATGGGATCTAATGTTTGGTTTGCTTTAATCCGATTGCTTAATTTATCGTTGAATGTTTAATTATGTTTATCACCTAATACCTGTCTACATGTTTGAATATGCGACCTAACATTCAACTGGGTCTAGTGATACCTAACAAGTAATCTAGATACTAGGATAGCTCTCCATATCATGTTTTATATTACTGGACCATTAGGATCACGAATAATGTTCTATCTTTGTCTTTAAATTATGATCTTAGTTGGACCGGCAGGTGACCCGTATGTTTCAACAAGTATGTTCTTAATTAATTGATAAACACTTGAACAGTGAACTACCAGTATATAAAATAGCGTCTTTGACCCTACACGACAGGCACATCAGTTATCATTATGCAAGTGGATCCGGATTTCTTTTCACACAGCATTTCGTACTTATTTGCATGTTCCCTCATGTCTGAACTAGAATATACATATAGTGATCATAGTTGGGTATTATACATATTCTTTGAGCTAACTTGGACATTTAGTCACAAAACTTTGCTACATTTTGGTTGAGAGCGTTTCAGAAATTTTGTATTCACATGAAACTTGATTGCATTTTCATGCCAATTCTTATGTTGCATATTATGATAAGGTGATCAAAGCGCAAGTAATATCATATAAGTTGATTCACCCTTTACGGATAGTAAAATTTGGTCAAACTCATTGTACAGTTTACCTTCACATTCTTGATATGACAGTTTAGTGCCTTGCATGAGTAACTTGACTCTATCCCAGATATCTTTAGCTGCCTGAAAATGGTTAACTAGGGAATGCACATCTGGTGGGAGATCTTGAAGAACAATGTTTGTTGCTTGTAATAGCACTGTATCGTTGAAAGCTTTTCTTGTTTGAGTGGAAGTTATGCATATTTCTTGTTATGAATTTGACCATTTTCTTTAATAGTCGGATAGACAAGAGGTCCATTTTCTATAGATTCAAGCATCATTCTACAAATTTTCTTTCCTTTGATGTATAGTAAATATGCTCTGCATGAGTTATATATGGATTGTAAAGCATAGCAGGCTCCAGTTAGGACGGTTTCTCAAGCGACTAGCAAACTATCATGTGTTCAGCTAAGGTAGTCATATTTTCAATTGATTGTGAAATGTGAAATGATAAGATCTTGATCGTTCAGTGATTAGAGGTTATTGTGTTAAAGTGTTGTTTGTTGAAAGTGATTGAGAATAAGTATTGCACGGGATTTTACAAAACTTGATTAAACCAAGAAAATAATTGTAAATATTTCACGGGATTTTACAAATCAAAGAAGAAACCGTGAAATAAAACAATCTTGGTCTTTGAAAAGTATATACACTCGGTTGGATAAAAAGGTGTTTATATATAAATCGGATAAGTAAATAGCTTAAATCGGCTGATTCAAAAGTTGTATTAATCGACTAATATATATTGGGATAAATCGGCTCTAATTCAAACAATCTAATCGGCTAACACAATATGGATTAAATCGGCGGATTCATATGCCTATTTCGGCTCTTTATAAAATCACGAAAATACCAACTATTTCAATCCAACTCATAAACACAACCTTTTGCCGTTTTTCCTTGAGTCTTTTGTACAGAAGTTAGTATTACTAAGATACTAGATAGCATAAATACATTAGTTTATGGTTTTAACACCCGCAAATTGTTAACACATTTTTGTATTCAGGGCTTTAACCAAAAAACGCACCCTTTTTGGCAGTTCAAAAAAAAATAGGCACACACAAACCACTATTAAATCACCCCATGTAGACTGCTACCAAATTGTAGAATACTAGTTATCTTATAAATACATCTGCAATAAAGTAAGAAATCTTAGAGAGAGAAAGAGTGGTTGGACACTTCTGAGAGTAGAACAAAGAGAGAATATTAATTAATGAATATGAGTCGGCCAAACCCATAGGCTTTCTATAGGCTTGGCCCGGTTAGCTTACATAAGTTCCAAATATTATCTAAGACCTATGAGATACATATTTAGGAGTGACCGAGACTTTTCTCAATTTCTAACACCTATCCTTTTAGCGGTTCTTGTAATTTTTTGGTGGATTCCAGATTATTAATGAAGAGCGTTGTTTACCCCCACCACCAAATGTGTAATTCCCATAAATCGCCTTATGCCTTCCTTGTTGTATCGTTTTTTTGTACATTATTGTTATAAACCCAATTAATTAATTGCTTGGTACATGATGCTAAGTCGTGGTCTTTTATTAGTTGTATACTGTTTTGGTGATTAGGATCATGGTGGGGAAGAAGTCAAATTATTACCTCCATACGTGCTTAATACACTCCATGTTATTTTGATCCTTTCAATTCGGGTCATTAGTTAGTATATGTTTATGAGTTCTAAACTCAAGTGTAGGGGTGTGTTTATAAACCCCAAGTCATGTATTATTTATGTTTTAGCAGATGGCAGGGCAAAAGTGTACGAAAAAAATAGAAAAAAGAGAAAAAGAAAAAGAAAATAAAAAATAGAAAAAGAAAGAAAAAAATGTACGGGCTACCATCTTACTTACGTTTATGTTTATGTTCAAATAGTGTCAAAAAATAAAAAGAAAGAGTTTGATGTAGAGTTTGTATATCTTAGTCCTACTGTGGTCAAGTCTTTGGCTTAGCAACGCCTTCGCATGTATTCTTGTATATTAATTAACTCACCACCATCCGAATTCACGCCAAAACCACCCAAATATATCCCATCCGATCTGTTTCCGTTTAACTTACACCTATACATCACAACCCTTTTAAAGACCTCTTTGATAGTAATTCCTAGGTGCTTACGCCACAACGGTGGAGGTTTTGATCTTTTATCAAGCTTATGGTAATTTATATGCTATGACATGTAATAAGTGTTAATTTTCTATTTCCCATATTGTTATATATCATTATACACCTGAGAGAAAGAGAGAATCCAAACACTTATTATGAGGTGCTAATGTATAATTTTCGTGCTTTTAATTACGAGGTCTAATTGGTTGTGCTATAAATTATCTTTGAAAAGTAATAGTTAAATACCCCCGATATTGCTATTGTTTAGGTAGAAAAGCCTATTTGCTTGAGGACAAGCAAATCCCAAGTGTAGGGGTATTTGATGAGGCGTTATTTTATACACTTTTTCGAGGTTATTTAACCCTCAAAATCATGCAAATATGCCCTAAAATACGTGCTTAATCGTTTGTGTTTTTGTATTTTTAGGGCAAATTTTTAGGGACAGCTTTTGGGAGGATTTATTGTGCACTTGGGCTCATTTGGAGAACAAATGGACAACGGTACAAGATTACAACACTACACCAAAGATGATGAAGAAAACATGCGCTCTGTGGCTGGCAAGACGACGTCATAATTATTGGTGACGCGTCAGGTTACTAAAGTAGATGGCATCTGCACTTATCCGGACTTAAAGAATACTAGATATTTGGCGGGCACACGGCGTAGGGGATTATAATGGCGACGCCATCGAATTCGTTTTCCTATATATACAAACTTGATTTTAGGGGTTTTAGTGTGCAACTTTTGGGAGACAAACTATATCATTAGGATTCGAGTGTGGCCAGATTTTTGGATTTTTTAGGATATAAAAACCCTCTTGTACGAGCCTTATACTCATGTTTTAATCAAGTGACATCCATTATCTCTTAATCTTTCAATATGTCTATGTGTTGTTTGATTAATTATTCTTCTTCACTTCTTCTTAACATGCTAGGCTAAATCTATTAGTATTTACTTATGATTGCATGAAACTTAGTTTGTAGATCTTTTTAATATTGCCTTCTTGTATATGGTGGGCGCTTAGGCTTTAGTAAATGGCCTACATTAAAATAATTACATTAGCATACGACGTGTTAGGGCAAACGCGCTATATGTAGAAAGGATACCATCTGTATATCAAGTCTTCTATATACCTTACCCATTGCATGGTGATCACACTCTTATAATATTTTAATGCATGTAATGTACTTTAGGGGCTTGTAATTAGTGTTTCATTACTACTTACTTGTGCGTTGACCTTACAAAATATTACATAGACGGCGAGTTCGTGTAATTCGTTTATGACTTGAGAAATATTTACACAGGTCATCACAAGTGTGACAAAGCAATAAGATTAGGAGAAGTAAAATTAGGAGTAATGCATTATTAAGTAAATAAGTTTGTTTACCCATCAAGTTTCCACTTATTTAGTTTAGATTTAATTTTAGTTTAATTAGTTAAAACCCAAACCACCTCATTAAAGCATGAAGATTTTACTGCTTTCTCATATAAATATAATAAATACCAAAGAAAAATACTTTCTTTCAACCCCCTTAAACCATTAAGTTACATGTTGTTCGAGCCATTCCCAACCTATTTCCCCTAGAAGAACGATATTCAAACCCTCGAGGTCTTGCCTATTATTACACTACAAACGGTTGGGTACACTTGCACTAGGAGTTGTAAAACTTAATGTGAAGTCCACAAAGACCTGCATCACAAGCTGGCCTTTGTATTCCTCACCTCTTGAAAACATTCTTTCCTTTTTTTTCTCTTCTCTAGTCCTCTAAGTCTAACACCTCCTGTGTTCTTAATCTTCTCCTATATCATTCTATTAAAGACCACATCTCCGCAAACAAGTACCTAATCCATACTTGTGTGTTATTAGTCGAGGGTCTTCCTTCTCAAACCTTTTATATTAGAATTGATTCTTTAGGTTAGGTTAGGACTTGGTTCATCTATCTTTATTCATTCAATCGAGTTATAAGGGAAGTCTTGTATCCGAGAGTTCAAGCCTAGATCATTGGGGGATATGTTTGGGTTTGGTAGCTCCAAGGGGAAGTCTTAGAGTTATTAGGTTAAGTCTGTTGGTCACTATGAAGTGATTTATAAGGTTTATCATATTAAACTATCACATTCTATGACAACAAAGTGAGTTTTAAACAGATATGTATGAACAATATAAAGAATAAGTTTAAAACAGACAGAAGTAACTTTTCAACTTATAGGTTCTTATTAGAATCAAATAAAGAATCTATGACACACCTTGCTTGCGGAATAGCAAGGTGGTTGAATGAGACAATTGACGGTGTTATATCCTCTCTAACTTGAAACTCTAACTAAGTTAAGAGAGTAAGAAATAAACTACTTATGACTAACTGAAGCTATCAACTTTCTAGTAGTACCCGTTTCAGGTTGTTTGAGTGTATAATTGAACTCCTTCAATGCAATCACATTAATTAGAAGAGATAACATTTACTCTAGGAATCACTTTCCTTTTATAGGCAAAGGGATTAGGGTTTATAAGTTATCCTAGTACGCGTTTCATGCATCCAATGGGTGGTTGAGATACCATTTAATGCAAACGTGCTCTAAAGTACACGTTACTGTCTTTAAGGATAGTTGTTGTAACTTCTATACCTAACTCTTTATAAGTATCCTTATTGCGGATCGTCGTTAGACTTCAACAAGAAGTGTTACAACTCCCTAGGCTGAGCAACCATAATCGTTGTACGTAGTAATATAGGGGCAGACTCGTGGGTTGTTATCGTCACTCAGAGGAATAGGTTGGGACATGTTGATTCACGGTCTAACAGAATTCTAAGGGTTGATGGAAGATTATTTTTGTTTTTTTTGTTCTTTGTATTTGATGGAAATCGAGTGGTAAATCATATATTTGAGAGGGAGGATTTGGTTTTAGCTATTAACTAAATATAAATTCTAAACTATATTTGGGTAATAATACAATAAGATATAAAGTCTGTGTTTATTTAATCATGTATTACTCCCTAGCATTGCTTCTCCTAGTGTTGTGCTTGTCACCCTTTTGTGATGATCTGTTGTAAACAATTTTAAGTCAATGAACGAATTACATGAACCCGTCGATCTACTTAGTATGCGCTAGAGGCCATCACAGTGTAAGGTAGTATGAGATGTTAACGACCCTAAGAGTACACTAATGTGCATGTGATAATATATTAAAAGTGGATCAACCCCAAAACCATATCTAGGGGGCATGGTAGTGGCATGAAGTTGTTTACCGTTGGAATCTTTCTTCACATCACGCTTTTCCCTAGACATATCAACAGCGGATACAGACAAAAAAGCTGGTTTTTAAAGTCCTAACGTGGACACTCCACACAAGAAGGCAACACCACTAAGATCTACCAATTTTAGGTTTCATATAATCATAATAGACTACAATATGAGGTTTAGCCAAGCATGTTTAAAGATAAAGCTAAGAGCATAGATAGATCAAACAACACATAGGAAATTGAATGATTAAGTAAACTTACTGATTAAACATGAGTTGGAGGACGTACAATACTCCTTTATTTCTTTGGGTTTTTAGGCCCTAAAATTGTCCCTAACAGCTGCTAAACGAATTAGGGTTCGTACCCTCTTTTTATTCTAAAGTTACACACTCAAAACCCTAAATTCGGGTTTGTATATATAGGAAAAACACTATGACGAGTCGCGTTTTTATCAATGACGGCGTCATGAATTAATATTCTAGATATTGGGCCGGGTCATGTACTGTGACGTCGTCGTGAGATATGGTGACGCCATCTTGATCTTTGTGGTGACGGCGTCACGTTGTATTTGTGACGCCGTCTCCAGCCAATGTAGAGACATTCTTGATAGGTGTTGGTGTAGATCCATAGTTCTTGTCCTGTTTATTCTCCAAATTGAGCCCAAGTTCACGTGTATTCTTTCCAAATGTCTTCCAAATGGAGAGTAATACCTAAAAAAGAGCACGATTAATGTATTATTTTTGGGTCTAATGCATGATTTTTGGGGTTTAAACCGATCCCCGAAATAGTGTATATAAATAACACACTCCTCAAATACCCCTACACTTGGGATATGCTTGTCTATGCAAATGGTTTTCTACCTAGACAAATAATAATATGAGGGGTTCAATTTTACCTACTCTTTAAACCATATTCTATAACACAACCTTCCTAGACTTCGTAATTAAAGCATGGAAAAGTATATACTAGGCACCTCACATAAGGGTTTGGGGATTTCTGTCTTTCACTAGGGTGTATAATGAATTTTACATAAGGGGAAATGAAAAATCAACACTCAATTACCTGTCATGCATATAAATTATCATTGGCTTGGTAAAGGATCAACATCCACCGCTAGGCGCAAGAATTATTCATTACTATCTAAGAGGTCTTTATAAAGGGTTGTAGGGTGTAGGTGTAAGATAACATATAATGGAAACAGAAAAGGATATGTGTACATTTAGGGTGGTGACTTTTGGTGAATTGGATCGTGAAAAGGGGTTAGCTAATTATTTACAGATTAAGACTTGCGCTTTGTTGGCTAAGCCCAAGACTTGGGCACGAAGATCTACTAACTCTACATCAATCTCTTTCCCTTTTCTTTTTCTCATTTTTTTGAATAACATAATAATCACATGGGGTCTCATAATACGTACCCTTCACTGAGCTTTTACATGCTCGATTTTTTATATCGAATACTTATGACCTCCGTATTGAGGTGGATCAAACATAACATGGCGACTATTTGACAAACATATGGGGGTTGACGGAACTTTTCTTTCCTATTCTTCCTCACGAAATAAATTACTAACTGATAATCCCAATCGTCCCAAACCTGTATTTACAAGGATATGGACTTAGCAACTGTGTACTCAATAATTAACTTGGGTTATTACAATAATTTACATATAAAATTGAGTAAATAAGGGGTAGGCTAGGCTTTTTGGGTCACTCGATTGGTTTTTAGGGTGACAAATGCTCTTATATTAATAGTCCGGTTAAACAGAAGGAATCCACCAGAAAATTACGAGAACCGTGAAAAGGGATAGGCTCGGAGGGTTGTACTAGGGGTATCCTGCACTAATAATGAGTGCATGGCAAGGGTGTGGGATAGTTATATGATCGATGTGACCATCATAACAATTACAGGTTTAAAACATGGGTTAATCCTAATCCTCTTATCAAGCAAATCCTAATACTTACTATGCGGTCTCGGAATGCATCACAATAACAAGTTCTAGAATTTAATATGTTACTGGTACACTCATATGAATTTTACTAACACCAGACATTCCAAAAAAGGAGACAAGGCAATGCATACATGACCGTAATGACGAAATATACATGCACGCCAGCAGATCAACCTTAACTCGAACCGAGTAAAGATAAAATCATCTTGGGTTACCAACGATGGGTACCCGAATTCCTAAAGATCTAAGGGCAAACCTCACATTTTTGGGATAGAATTCTGAGGGTTATTGTGCTAGTCATTAAAATTCCTATCCATGAGACGCCATTAATACTCGGTTTTCGTCGGTATGTGTTATAAAAAAATAAATTTAGGTAAAAATCACCTTTTATGTTATGTTTCGATATATTACCCATCATTTTAAGGACAAAGCAAATGGCAAATGAAAGAATAGTTTCTAAGGCTTATTTCCCTCGCACTTACGTTGAACATTATCCCCAATGTTCTATAAAAGTACCCATTGAAACGAATAAAGAGAAAAGAAAACAAGTAAAAGAAACTAGTACTCCCCTGGTTTGCTTAATAATGGAGAAGAAACATGCGATAACCGATTAAATCGTCCTCTGAGAATTATCCAATGAAAATTCCTAAGAACTTCCAAGTTTCTTCTCATCAAATATAACCTGTAATCAAAGACAAAGACAACAATACCAAGCATAAAATGTGCGATAGACAAATATACAATATGAATTTAGGGTTCGACTCGATAAAGCAGTAAAGATAGGATGAGAGTATTGTTAAACTCATTAGGTTTTTGCAGGTTTATAACAGAAGAATACATATATTAAATGTTATGCAAGTTTTATTTTCAAAAAAACACTTTATGTTTTCTGATCCTGGGCGTTTGACATCGTCAGGGTTTTTGTGACCCCATCACAGGTGTTGTGGTAACGGCGTCGCATGTTAATTGTGACGCCATCTCCACAGTCTGTGAAAACGAAATTTTTGTTTTTGATAAAAAATTTCCTGCACTTGATTCCTTAAGTTAATTCATGTACAAATGGCTGCATAAAACCTGAGATTTAACAATTCAATCATATGACTCGAAACTGATGTGAATTAACCTAAACAATTCATTTCACATGTTTGAGCTTGGCTCAAAAGCCGGATAAATTCCCCTACACTTATTGTTGCAAAATTCCTTTGATTGAAATTAAGAAGAGGTTAAATACAAACAAAGCATAATTACAAGATAGTTTAAACATAATAAAACAAACTATGAAGAATTAAAACACACACGACACTTCTAATTTATGGGAAAAGTAAATATTGGGTTGCCTCTCAAGAAGCGCTTGTTTTTGTTCGAGTCACGAGCCTGACTCTACGCTTATTTGACGTGTAAAAGGTAGGTCTCCCCTACACTTAAGTCAAGTGCGGGTGATAGTAACGGTACATACCATCATGATGAGAAGGAGCCATACGTTGAGAAATTTGTTGTTGAAGAATAGACTCTAAACGATGTGCTTCTAGAATTCTACCTCTCTCTACTTTATTTGGCCTATCAAATAAACTAAATTCTTCTCCTAGAGGAGAAACTTCCTTAGATTTTAATCTCCAATCATCATCAAACATCTTCCAATTTGAAATATCAACACCTAGGGATACATTTTTCCTAATAAACCCGGTTTAAATCCATAATGTCTCTTAGGGTCATCTATACCTGGGTTATAATAACTATACACACGCTTAGGATGGGAATTTTCAACTTAAGATGAAGGCGCTTATTGGGATTCTTGATTTGATGAGACAAAATAAATAAAAGAATAAAACAAAAGGATCAAAATCGTCATTAAAGAATTCTACAAGCTGGTGGAGAATTATGGAAGATTTGGTCAGAGATATCAAAAGATGAAGATTCTAAAAGATCTCCTTAAGAAGATAAAGATAACAAAAGATATTTCTTACTGTTTAAAAGATTTACTTGTTTATATCTTTATGTTAACTTCCTTTGTTTATATCTTTATGTATATATAGTTTTATATATACATAGAAAAATGTGTGTGTGTGTATCTCAAGAGTTAGAGATATAGACGTCTATAGTGGTGGTGTAGCCTCAAGGTCAAGGTAACTTGATCCTGTTATAGATTAGTTGTAACTGTTATATTCTGATCAAATATAATTAGGGCTTAGAGTGTATGATAATGAAGAAACCTTGTTACAATATCATTGTTCTTATGTTATTTTCGCTATACATATTTTATGTTCAATGTTATTGTTAATCCTAGATATAGAGATCTAACCCATCTCGAGCTAAACGATCCTATCACAGCGGTGTTTGAGTTGTTAAATAATCTACTACCTTCATCCTAGAACTATCCGGACTATGTGGTTTGATGGGTGGTTTGGGGCCTATTATGTCTTCTAGACTTACATCTAAGGATGGACTATTGAGTACAGGTTGAGGCTCCGGTCCATCAAAACTAGGAACTTTCCTAGAACTAAAAGGAGTGTTATGATTACAATTCAAGCCTACTTCCTCTATTTTTGTTTCGTTCAAAGGTTCTACCTCTATCGGGGTTCCTAAAGTATTTTCTACTTCTTTCGGGTAAGTCACGGGTGGTATGTATTCCTCAAATAACGGTAGTGTTTGTGTGGTACTCTCAAGGCTTGTAACTCCTACCTCATTATCCATCGTACTTATGCTATCTACATACTCATCATAATCTAACCATACCATGCACCTAGGTACCAGTACCCTATCCATATCTTCCCCAACTATTTGAGCATTTGGATTTGCTATTGTTTCATCAAAAATAGTGCTTGTTAGGTTACTACATTTTTTATCATATTGGGCACAATCCTCTATGGCATACCATGCTCTTATATCACTAAACTTCCTAAGATATCCTTTTGCTATCAAATTAATGATATGGTAGGATAACGAGTCGAGATGTTTAAGAAAGATTTAAATTAGGGTCCATTTACTAAGGCCATGATTTGAGACTTTTCGGATTATGTCTTTGAAACGAGTCCACGAATCATAAAGAGATTCATCTTGATGTTCTTGGAACACTAAGAGTTTATCATGGAAGAATACATCAAACCTACCTACGCTAGAATAACCATACCTATTCATTATAATTTACAAATTTACAAATGTTACGAACAAAGGGCACAAAGAAAAAGATAGACTACAAGAAAGCTAATAAGCGGACTTAAATCTTACTTGAAAGGATTCAAGCAAGTAGAACTAAGATAAACTATGATCAAACCTAACTATTCCCCAGGCGGCGGCACCAAAAACTTGATGCGGTCGTCGTTAGACTACAACAAGAAGTTTTACAACTCCCTAGGCAGAGCACCTAATCGTTGTAGTAGTAGTATAGGCAAGACTCAGGGGGGAGGAGGTTGTTAACGTTCACTTAAGGAATAGGTTGGGAAGGCTTGATCACAGTCTAATAGAATTCCAAAGGTTGAGGGAAGATTCGTTTTGTGTTTTTGTATTTTATGGAAAGCAAGTAAATCATATATTGAAGAGGTTGGTTTGGTTTTAGCTAATAAACTAAATATAATCTAAACTAGTGGTGATAACAATAAGATAAAAGATTGTGTTTATTTAATCATGTATTACTCCTTAGATTGCTTCTCCTAGTGTTGTTGCCTTGTCACACTTGTGATGATCTGTGTAATTATTTCCTAAGTCATGAACGAATTACACGAACCTGCCGTCTACTTAGCATTCCGTTAGAGCAACGCACAAGCAAGGTAGTATGAAGACTATTACAAGGCCCCTAAGGGTACAGTAAGTGCATGTGAAATATATTAAAAGTGGATCAACCATATTAGGGGGCAAGGTAGTATGAAGACTGTTACCCGATGGTATCCTTTCAACACAATCATGTTCCCTAAACATATCAACAGCGATACAGATAAAATCTAGTTTTCTAAGGCCTAACATGCACATCCATCACAAGAAGCAACACCACTAAGATCTACATTCTAGGTTTCATACAATCATAAATAAACACAATAGGAGGCTTAGCCTAGCATGTTAATAAAGTAAGAACATAGATGAATCAAACAACACATAGACATATTGAATGATTAAATAAACCTTACTTGATTAAAACATGAGTTGGAGGAAGTACAATAGGGTTTTTAGGCCCTAAAATCGTCCCTAACAGCTGCTAAACGAACTAGGGTTCATACCCTCTTTTTATTCTAAAGTTACACACACAAAACCCTAAATTCGGGTTTGTATATATAGGAAAATCGCTGTGAAGGCATCGCGTTTTAGTCATGACGCCGTCATGAGAGAGAATATTCTAGATAATAGGCTGGGTCGTAAACTCTGACGCCGTCATGAGATCCAATGATGCCATCTTGGTCTTCGTTGTGACGGCGTCACGTTGTATTATCGACGCCGTCTCGAGCTGCTGAGAACATTATCTTGAGTGAAGTTGATGTAGGTCCGTAGTCTTGTCTGTTTCTTCTCCAAATGAGCCTAAGTCACGTGTAATTCTTCCAAATGTCTTCCAAATGTGAAATATCTGAAAAGGAATGATTAAGTACATATTTTGGGCATAAATGCATGATTTAGGGGGTTAAACGACCCCAAAAGAGTGTATAAAATAACACCTCATCAAATACCCCTACACTTAGGATTTGGTTGTCCTCAAGCAAATGGGATTTTCTACCTAGACAATAACAATATGAGGGGTCTATTTACCTATTCTTTAAAAGTATTTTACAACACAACCTTCTAGACCTCGTAATAAAAAGCACGGAAAATATACACTAGCACCTCACATAAGTGTTTAGGATTCTTTTTTTCACTCGGGTGTATAATAAATTATAACATAAGGGGGAAACAAAATATCAACACTCATTACCTGTCATAGCATATAAATTACCATAAGCTTGGTAAAGGATCAAACATCCACCGCTAGGTGCAATCATTATTCATTACTATCTAAGAGGTTGTTGGGAATTATTGATTTGATGAGACAAAATAAGTAAAAGAATGAAACAAGAAGGACTTAAATGCAAAGCTAGAATTCTTCAAAAGATAGAAGATTTTGAAGATTCTAAAAGATCTCTTTAAGAAGATAAAAGATAACTAAAAACGGAGCTAAAACGAGCTCAAAAATGAGAAAACAAAAACGGGGTCGAAACTCGTTCTTTAAAAAGAAAAATTTTGCAAAAACGACCCTACAAAAGATTTTCTATTTTTTCTAGGTGAAACATGATAAAAGAAAATTTTCTAAAAAAGAAAAATATTTTTTTGATTTTTATTTAATTTTTTATTAATTAAAAACAGTTTAAAAGAAAATAAATTATAAAAAATACTAAACGTTTTTAGAAAAATCTCAAAAAAATATAGAAAATAGCTTGAAAGATGCTTTATCTAAGAAAAATGAAAGCTGAAAAAATTGGCTTATAAATAAGCCGAAATAAGCAGTAACAGCTGATAAAGCTAAAAAGAGAAAGGGAGCTTAAATAATTAATGTTGCAAGAAGTGAGTGGATGAGCTAATGAAGCATGATGGTAAGAGTGTGTGCTGTTGAACGAGAGGTGAGGGGTTCGAGTCCCACTTTTTGCATTGCTACAGTACTTTTTACACCTCTTTTTTTTACACACTCTTGTTAAGCACACCAAGATAAGCAATTTTCATAACTATCACTCTTTCTTAAAACTAACAAATAAGCTGGAAAAGTGCAAAAAGGACAGACAGAATGCTAAAATAAGCACAAGGCTCAAATGCTATTTTCTTTTTGGATTTTTAGACAAAATAAGCAAAGAAAAGAGTAAATAAGCAAGGGCAGTACAAACCTAATCCTAATAAGCTAATGCAGATAAAAATAAGCTAAAGTTATTGTTAGGAATTATAGATTTGATGGGACAAAAGAACAAAAGAATGAAACAAGAAGGACTTAATCGACAGATTGGGAAGTTACGAGATGTAACTTAATGATAGACTTAATGATTGGGAAGTTACAAGATGTAACTTAAACGTGTGATGATATGTTACAAAAGTGATTGGTCAATCTCATCATATTAATGATAAATACTAATTAATGTCATTAATGTGGTCAATCTCATCATATTAATGATAATTAATGTCATTAATGTGTTTTATTAGAATTCCTTTGTAACGTCTTATGGTCTCTATTATATAAAGAGATCATAGGCGTGTAGTTTTATCCATCCATAGAAACATCGACTGATGAGAGTCGAATAGTAAAGGTGTGTGTGTGTACACCATAGTTAGTTAGTTAGTTAGTTAGTACACCATAGTAGTTGGTGTAGCCCCAAGTTATAGTTGGGGCAATATGGAAATCGTATGAATAGAAAAACCTTGTTCATAACATTGATGTTCTTATTGTTATTCCGCTGTGCTTTATATTAATCAATGTTATTATATCCTAGATGAGCTAAACGATTCTCAACATGTGGTATCAGAGCCTTGTGGCTCTCGATCTAGGATTCAAGGTTTCATGGTGCGAAGATAATGAATGTTACAGCAGGTTGTATGGTGATGAAGCCATGATTTTAAAAGAATCATTGATTATTGCTTGGGTTTATGGAAAGTACAGTTCGAGGCTCGAAGTGAACTTTCGAAGGTACTTCTCATTCATTCTTCAAGTACTCCTCCCCTATATTAACAGTACTGCTCGTTTATCAAAGTACTGCTGAAAAGATCAAATTTCCACTCTGTTTATGAAAGTACCCTAGTGTTATCCGATATCTAAGAACTTACTGCTTGCTTTATCAGATAACGGGTTAGTACTCATGAATTTTGGTTTTTGGATGGATTGGATCTCGAATGCTTTTGTTAAGGGAAGGTTAACGATTGATTTTTAAATGTCTTAAACATTTTAAATGGTCGTTTTTGAGAATATTAAAGAGGTGAATACTAAGATGATTGAGTTAACACTTATTTGATATGTAGTGATTTCACAGATGCGTTGTTCTTAACAAACCTTTAAGCAGTGAGGAAACTGTTTCGTAGCTTATAAACGTAGTGACGAAGACTTGACGAATCTAGCAAAGATCGTGTGATTTTTCTTAAGGTGCTCAATGCTCACATTTGCTATCACTTTAGTCCATTGTCTCATAGAAGATTAGGATTTTTCAAGAGTTGCGGTCTACATATATTTGATCTGGTATAAGAGTTTCGACATCACGTGGATAGTGAAAAAAGATATAAGACACAAGTTTGAATATTCAACTTCTTCATCAAATTCATTATACTCGGTTTCTTCATCATGATCACTACATAAGCCTACAAAGTTCAAGAATCAAGAGATGGTGAAACCAAAAGGTTTTCAGGGAAGCTTATTGTTAAAATGTTTAACCATCTACATGCACCACTTGAAGGGAAGTGTTTCGTTACTATTGCTAATCTTTATTACTACTGCTAGTTTATATTTCTACTGCTCAAAGTCATTTTTCGTATTATGCTTCATGGAGGGTATTTTGAGTATTGGAAGGATGGATTGGTAGTGTGGTATATGGTTTGTAGCTGTTATGATCCAAGGATGCCATTTTCTACAAAGACCCCATTATATTATTTACAAAATGGGAAGAAAATTACAGGTTTATTGATTTGCAGCTTATTATGTGTGGTGGCATGATCATAAATTAAGGGGAAGCTATCTACAAAGGACGATTTTGTTTTATTCAGGGAGATGATTACATCTCAACTTCAGGGGAAGCTTTGGCTTTATGATGAAGTTCATACACGACTTTGTTTGTTTGTCCATCATCAAATAGGGGAAGATTGTTGGGAATTATAGATTTGAATAGGGACAAAAGACAAAAGAATGAAACATACAAAAAAAAAAAAAAAAAAAAAAAAAAAATAAAAAGAATGAAACAAGAAGGACTTAATCGACAGATTGGGAAGTTACAAGATGTAACTTAATGATGGACTTAATGATTGGGAAGTTACAAGATGTAACTTAATGATGGACTTAATGATAATTAATAGCATTAATGTGTTTGATTAGAATTCTTTGTAACGTCTTATGGTCTCTATTATATAAAGAGATCATAGGCGTGTAGTTTAATCAATCCATAGAAACATCGACTGATGAGAGTCGAATAGTAAAGGTGTGTGTGTGTGTACACCATAGTTAGTTAGTTAGTTAGTTAGTTAGTACACCATAGTAGTTGGTGTAGCCCCAAGTTATAGTTGGGGCAATATGGAAATCGTATGAATAGAAAAACCTTATTCATAACATTGATGTTCTTATTGTTATTCCGCTGTGCTTTATATTAATCAATGTTATTATATCCTAGATGAGCTAAACGTACTCTACAGTTATGAAGTGAATAAGCACAAAAATGGGGGGGGGGAGGGCAGACTTAACTATTTTAAAGCTAAGGCAAAAAAAAGGATAAGCTAACTAGGGGCTTATAAGGGGAACTAAGCTAAAGCAAAGGGAACCTAGCTAAGGCAGATGAGTATCTAAACTAAATAGGCAAGCTAAAACGTAGATAATCTATAAATAAAGATTAAGCCAACAAGCCAGAAACACAAATAAGTCAAGCCTAAGCAATGCACCAAATTAGTCAAAATGGGTACTTAGGGGCTAATTTTAAGCACTCTAAAGGGGCTCCTAAGGTGAATGTCCTATATAAGCTTATAGAGGGGCTTATTGGCTCTCTATAAAAGCCAAGAACTAAGAGTGAGGATAAAAAATAATCAATGAAAAGGGCACCAAAGGGTACTATTTTGCACCAGGGGAGGGTTTTTTTGACAGTTTAAAGGGACAAAAATGAGCTTAGAAATAAGCTTGCAAATAAGCTCAAAACAAAAGTTCAAGTTACAACAGATGGACATTAGCTCTTAAAGAGCTTGTTTGCAAAAAATTGGAATCCAACACCCATTTAAACCATCTGTTAATGGTGATTCAAAATGGGCAGTTTTGTAGCAAAAGTCACTAAAAAAAGGTTGACAGATTGATCAAAAGAAAAGGAGACTTAAAAGGACTCTTAGCTACTCAAAATGATAAAAACATAAGACTCAAAGTTGGATTAAAAAGACTTGCCAAATAAGCATCATGTAAATTGTTTTATCGTGACAGTTTCAAAATAGCTTATAAAAGAAAACTTAAACATAGCCCTTAAGATTTAGAAATCTTTTTTAAAACTGATTAAAAACACTCAAAATTGCTTACCAAAGTTAACCAAACTGACCCAAATGTTTTTTATCCCAAAATGACCCGTTTGACCTACTATGCCAAACACCCCTTAGGATTTTTAAAAACACCTTTTTAAAACAATTAATAAAAGATTAATCTATGTTTTTCAAAAATAGTTAGCAAACAAACAAAGATAAGCAAACATGAGCAATAAGATAACACAAATAAGCACAAAGAGACATAAATAAGCTGAAAATAAGCTATGCTACAGTGAAATTAAGCCAAAATTTAAAAGAGAAACTTACAAGGATCCTGGCCTTTTGGCAATGATATTAGCTTTTCCCAAAAGCTAAAAACAAGAACCAATTGCTTACCGAAAAGCTCAAAACACCATGGCCATCTTTACATAGCATGCTTCTTTGAAATCCTTATTTTCTTAACAGTAAGTTATAAAAGAAAACTTTGTAAAAGTTTTAATGCATAACTCAGCTTGTATAAGCTTTAAGGAGCTTATAGAAATCACTTTGTGAACATGAAATGACCTGAGTACTCTAAGCTTTATAAGACAGAATGTAATATAACTTGAAAACTTGAATTTGTATTAACTTTTAAAAGGAGAATTACAAAGCTTGGAATTTAAAGTACAATTAAGTAAAAATAAGCTGGAGAGTATTAAAAAGACAAGTTAAACTACTTCTACCCTACTTCCCCTTGAAAATGGCTTACACATAGACCTATTTATACAAAAACGACTAAGGACTTGGCTGCCTTCTTCTTTTGTCCTCTTCTTGGTTGTGTTTCCTTGCTGAGATAGGAACACAAGTGTGTTTGTTGTGTGTGTAGAATCCAAAGTCCATCTTGGCCCTTAATCTTTGCTTGCTCACCAATCCGAATAATCAAAGCCGTTTGATTTCCTTGCCCAATAGAATCATTTGGGATTGCCACAGTGGCATCAACCCATGTGGGTGTGGGGTGATTAATGGTGATGTTTTTGGAGGGGAGTGAACAGGAAACGAGGTGAAAGTGATGGCACAGGTTTTGGGCGGGAAATGATTTAGAAGATATACAGTAGTTTAAGTCAGGGTGAAGTTTGGTGTGTGTACAGGTTTGGTCCCTCAAGTCTTGTGTTTCGTTTGCAAATTAAGTCCATATGGTGTACAAGTTTCAGGAGTTGGCAGGAAAGGCCCTTCCACTTGTATGTTACTCTTGCAAGTGAAGTCCTTGTGTGGTACAAGTTTCAGGAGTTGGCAGGAAAGGCCCCTCAACTTCTTTGTGGGCTTTTTAAAGGGAATTAGGCCTTTTAATCAAAATAGGCTTTTAAGTCTTCTAGCTATATACTAATGGGCTTTCCCGGCATCGGCTTTGACTGTTGACTTTGGCGGGGTTGACTTTGACTTTTGTTGACTTTGGCTTCGATTTGACTTTGTCTTTTCACGCTTTTCCATTCCGTGCTCGATTTTGTCCGTTTTTGCTTGATTTTTCGTCCTTTTCTCGGATATCCGTTTCCTACACAAAATAAGTGAAAACATACAAATACAATGTATTTTTGGTACGTTTTGGGTCATTTAAGTCCGATTTTAATGGTGAAAGGTATGTGTAATTAAACGCATACCAAAATCCCCCATACTAAGACATTGTCGTGTCCTCACGCAATGCAATGAAGTATGCACTTTGAAAACTAAGAATCTCGATCACACCTCGACTAATAACCTCGAAAAGTAGCTAAGTGTTAGTCAAGGAGAATTAAAGAAATCAATAGCTTTGACAAGCCCCGTTTTTACCATTTTTAAATATATACACTTATTCCTACACATATTTTTGTATTTTTCATTTTTTTCTCATTTT
>BQNB010125435.1:8719-19768 GCA_026074375.1 Tanacetum coccineum | reverse complement strand
TTGATTTTCCACTTCATTTTTAAACACTTTGAACGTTTTAAAGACCTCCTATTTATGTTTAAGAAGATAAACATAACCATAATGACTATAATCATCCGTGAATGTAATGAAGTAGCTAGCACCTTGTCTTGACACATGTCTAAGTGGACCACACACATCAGTATGTATTATTCCAAGAAGATCAGTCGCCCTTTTGGGACGATGTGGAAACGGTTTCCTTATCATCTTGCCCGATAAACAATATACGTATTGATCAAATGACTTATCATGTGTTGATTTTAAAAGCCCTTCTTATTGCAGCTTTTCAATACGTTTCTTACTTATATGAGCAAGACGGCAGTGCCATAGATAAGTAGAGTCCAAATTATGTTTGGCTCTTTTAGTGCTAACATTATAAATAGAATTAACATTTGGTACAAGATCATGCATATTGTAACACTCCCAAAACGGATCGCATCGGAATATGGGTCTGGGGGTGGTACATCATAGATCAATAACACAAGATAATATAAGAACGACCAAAAAGTCGTTTAAAACTGATACATTGGATTTAGCAAAGTGTTTGATACGAAAGCCAGAAGCTTTACTTGTTCAAAATACAAAGTACAAGATTCTAGTTCATAACAATTTATCCCAAAATGTAATGCAACCAAATCTTTAGCATGTGACATCCAAAATATATAAGCACCAATGTATCCCTTGCACCTCGTGCCTTATTGACCTCCTGAAAAACATTGCTTTAAAACGTCAACATATTGTTGAGTGAATTCATAGGTTTATAAATGTATAATGTAGGACCGCAAGATTCCCCCATGATAATGCAACAGATGCAAACATCATAAAATGTAATTATGTTTCCCTAAGCTTATGACACCGAAGCTCGACATAAATGAATTGCAATATAAATTGCAAACATTGCCCATGGTGATGTTCTAACCCGCAACATCCTATGACCGACATGGTATACGTTCGTTTGTCCAGTGATAGCTAATCACCTGAACTGGGATGTCAATTCCAATAGATCTATTCATAACATTCGCGCTCACTATACTAGCAATTGACAGTTCATGATTGTGGGCACAGAGGGTTATCGCTACTTAGGCAAACACGTAATCATGTTAAAATGTACACTTGCGTCCTATTTGTAAAACATGCATATGTTTCTCACCCCAAAACTTATAAATCATTGTAAATGTAAAACGGGGGCTATGAACTCACCTCGAGTGAATTGAACAATCAACAATGTATATCACAACAGATAATGCGTCACGATAATGACCGAATGCAACCTAATCAAGTATAGGTCGTATAAGTACTAAGCACTTTGATTAACTAATACCATATATAATTCTATATAGCTACATCACCATCTAATCGTTTTAGTGAAATCATATTTATAAAGTAAAAACGTTTATAAATATCTCTTTAGTGAAAACGACGTAACTTTATCGTTTTAAGCTCGTTTCTTACGTTTCTTATGTCCACGCTTTCGTATTAAGACGAGTTATCAAAATATTACATTTCCATATTTTTAGTCCCCTGGTGAACAGTGGTTTTTACTGTTCATGACAGTTTATAAATTTATTTTTATAAATTTTGTTATCGTAAAACCCGTAAATGTCGTATTTTATTCGTTTTAACTCCATTTTTAGTGATTATTTCGAGTACGTCTTTGTAATTAAAAGTTTTATCAAATTAATGATGTTTTCAAAATGTTCGTGTCTGAGATGAACAGTAACTTTTATAGAAATAGTTTTATAAAAGTATTTATTGTCATAAACTCGCGTAATTCATAACTCCTTCGTTATTAATCATAAAATTATGATTCTTATTGTTTTGAAATCCTAAAATTATGTACTAACTGATAAAATATGTTTACATTTTCATTAGATGTGAATAGTAATTGGTTTTTATAAAATTTCTTTTATAAACGCGTTTAATTAACGTATAACTTAAAATTAGCGTATCTCCTTCGTTATAAATCGGTTTTTCGAGTTCTCTACATGCCCACGATCCTTGTGACATGTAGTATTTTATAAAATCATAAAATAGATGCCTTAAAATTCGAATTCTAACAGTCCACTTTTATAAATTTCTCAAAATGTGTTTAAAAGTTGTTTTTATAACTTTTTAGTTTAACCACTTTGTTGCAAGTCCTTTATAACCATTTATATCACATGTCTTACATCCTTAGGGTCTCTAGTCCATGATTAGTCCATATATTGTCCAAGAATCACAAGATCTATAAGTTTACATACTCATTTGTTCATGAACTTTTATATATATACTTTTTAGGTATCTTGTTTATATATACATTTTATACATAAACCACACATGTACCATACTTATACATCCATTATAACATGATATCAACGTTCATATATCATATGTAAAAGTTTACCAAACCATAAACAAGTGTAAAAATTCATTTTTACAAGTAAATAAGTCCTTAGATGGTGATTAACTACATAAACATCATATATGCATAAAATCACAAAAGTAAAGAGATTAAGGTTTTTAGGTAACCTTAATATGAAGTATGATGATGAACAATATGATCTAAACCCTTGTTTAGCAAACAAACCCTAGCTTTCAACACCTTGAAAACCCTAATTTCACCAAAACCCTAATCTTGAACTTTCTTCCTTTAACACTTGTAAACCTTAAAGCAAACCTTCTAATCACCTTAGGTTATCTTAGATATCATGTAGGAACACTTGGAAATGTGGTAAATAAAAATTGTATGGATGGTTTGTGGTGATGGTTTTTGGCCGTGGGTTGAAAGAGAGACAAAGGGAGGATATGGTTGTTTTTCACTAAGTAAATGATATGTGTAAGTGTATACTTACACTAGTACATCCTTTATACATTCATATGACTAGTCAAATACACCAAGAGTGAAATATGGAAGTCTTGGTCAATTCACTATTAGGGTTAGTAAGGAAAAACAAGTCTTGGTTCCTAAAACATGAGAACATCCCATGATTTCTAGGAAGGAGGTTTTTAAACTAGATATTTTTGTGTCTTCTCTTTTAAATCCGGCCATAGACATATATGTGATGATATTTTTTGTAAATTTTGAGTATTGGGTATAATTGTAGGTATTTGTTGAAGCGTAGAAAAGTTTTGGTGGTTCCGGGAATGCCTAAACGTATTTTATCGCGAAACGTAATCACTTTACGTAACCAATAAAAATAAAATGAACAAAGTTAGTAATTATACTCAAAATAATTACCTAACAATTGCTTGATGTAAACATTTAATTGTTTGATGCCCGTTTAAACTGAACGATAATTTTTAGCTTACGCGATTTAACTTAACGATTACGATTTAAAAGCAAACGCGTACAATACTAAAAATAAATAGTGAATATATTGACGTCGTAAATGACCCTAAAACACAAGGTGTTATAGTCTTTCCCTGTTAAATGAGCCTTGTCCTCAAGGCTTAAGACGCGGCATTTGACGACGGTGCGGTCTTTGTGAAGAGGTGTGGATATTTCTTCTGAAATTGGTCTTCACGTTCCCATGTAAACTCATGGCCTCGCCTAGAGTTCCATCGAACCTTGACAATTAGGACACGGCTTCGCCTCAACTGTTTGACTTCACGATCCATGATTTCAACCATTTCCTAGACGAATTCAGTTATAACTAATCTTACCCCAATTATAAACCCTAAAATGCAAACTTCTCAATTTCGTTGACTATAGCCTCAATTGAGTACTTGTAAGTGATTATTAACAAGTTTTATAGTATTTATCATCTTTAATTGTATCACATTGAAGTTTTTATTACAAAGCCCTAATTAAGTTTTAAAAATCCTATTTCTTGCAGTTTCCTGTACAAGATGGTTACTTTCATGGTGGATTTATACCATGATGGTTTATTTGTGCGTAATCCTATTAGGTATCTTGTTGGGGAACATCGAGTTATTAATGATATTAATTTCAAAGGTATGACATATGATAACTTGTGCCTTGTTATGCGTAGTATTGTACCTTGATAAACCCTTTAAGTTTTTTCTATGTTATCCTGAGTACCCATTGATTATAGGTTTGGAGACCAATTTGGTATAATGAGCTGTTAATGGATTTTGTCAACCTTATTTGAGAATGATTGTCACCTAGATATGTATACTGAGCATCAAGGGTATGATGTCCTACAGAAGATTAATGATGATAGACACTGTGAGGACAAAAGTGATAGTGATTTTGAAGATGTTGAAAAGGGTGATAATTTAGATGATGTTAAGGATATTATAGACTTTCAAACTGAGGGTGAGGAGAATGTTGACATTCCTAAGTTGTCAATAGATGACCCTTGGTTGAATAAGCTAGTGGGTAAGGGTAGGTTTGTAGGTGAAATGGAGGATCCCATCCCTGGTCTCAAGGGTAGGTTCTTTGTAGAACAAAATGACCCTGATGAAAACTTTGTAGAGCCTAAGTATAAGGTGCAAAAGGATTTCCAATACCTATGTTTTGACATCCCTGTTGATGAAGAAAGATAGAATAGATCTAATGTTGCAATGGAGAGAGAGTAGTATCAACAAGCTGGTGCAAGTGTTGATGAAATACCAAAGTACAGAGAAGATCCAGTTATGCCATCATTTAGCTCTTGTAACAAAAGGGAAGAGCCTTCTGTAAAAAGGAAATCATGTCAATTGAATGAAGCCAGTGGTAGCAAGAGTAACCTAACACCAGAGGTACTTGATAACATCATTAATTAGATAAGTTTTTTGTAATTTTTACAATCCACTTAATAAATATTTAAACTTGTTGAACATTTATATAAGAGCATGCTAAAATGATGGACAAAGAAGCATTTGCAGATATGGTAAAAAGAGATGCTGAAAACAAAGCTAAAGATGAAGAAATTTGGAAAAAGGCCTATGAAGAAGATAAATATTGGGAAGAATATGCAGCTGAATTCAAAGACTGGGAATATAGATAGGAAGAAGAAAATAGAATTGGCATTATGTTGTTTGTAGGTGATGAACACATTATAGGGACAAAGAACCAGTGAATCCAGCTGAACAAACTCATGTCATTGCATCTGCATCAAGTGCACCTGTTGATGAACAGCCAGAAACATCACAAGATCAAACCACAAAGAAGGCTAGATAAAGTGCACCTATTGCAGAAACTCCTCAAGATCCAAAAAAGAAGTCTAACAAAAGGAAAAAGAAAGCATATTCAGAACAACCATTACCTTTCAGGATCTCCACAAATCAAAGGGGATTAGAAAGGATTGCAAATCGCAGGACATAAAAGTACAAATTTAATGCAAATGGCACAGGATCTACTCCTGAGAAATCTTTTGATGTCAATGATTGACTGTTTTAGGATGAATGTTAACCTAGGATGAATGTTTAATTAGGATGAATGTTTAATTAGATGACTGTTTATTTAGTTTTAAGAGATTCTGCAAAGGGTGTGTGAGACCTTTGAAACAATTATCTTTTGTAGGTGATAAGGAATATGTGGATGTGTGTGCATTGACATAGGATTGCACCAATTTTCTCGTACGTTATATCATGGAATTATTCTTATTTATGTTCTTTGTCTGCAATGTGTGTTCATTTATGTATGTCATTGTCTTCACTATAGATAAAGTTTTAAAATATATAATGATGTGGGTCATTGTCTGCAATATATAATGGGTTAAAGTTTAATTCATTTATGTATGTCATTGTCTGCAATATATAATGTTGTATTGCTATGGGTCTGGAAAGTATGTGGAAATACAAAGCATGTGGGACTGCACACACTTTCCTTGTTGGACTGCATATTGTTATGATCTGATATAATTGGTATCTGATATACTTGGTACATCAGTACCAATCTAAACAAAACCATCCATTCAACAAAAGCAAAACCACAAATCTTATAAAACCATCCATTCAAATCTTATAAAGCCATCCATTCAACAAAACAAGAAGTTTTAAAATACTTAACTAGTACACTAAACAACATTACAAATCTTATTTCATAACATTGAAATTGAGTAAAACAAGAACAACCAAACAAATTCCAAACTTTCTTCAAAAAGCTGTCTTCTCCTTCAGCTTGTTAATTTCTGTTTCCAATTCTCTGCTTTTTTTTATTACCTATTGCTTCAATCTCTGTCTCCATTTCATTTTGATAAACATCAAAATCAGCCTGAAGTATTTCAAGTCTCTCTTGTGCAGATAACTAACCCAAGAAGTGTACCCTTTCGTCTTGATTCAAAGTTAAATACAACTCTAGAAGCTCAGATTTGTACCACTCATTTGGTAGCTCAGGATCAATCCAATAGAAGGAGTTGCAATGTGGCATACCAGGATTCTCACAATTAATAAATTTATTTTAAAATAGATCAAACACACAAAAAAGTAAAATATAGTTACTTACAGTTGAATTACAACTAAGGAACCTTCTACATGGATTGATGTTAGTCCAAGCAACTCGACAAGCTAGTGGTTTTCCACATTGACAATGTGTTGGAGGACGCCTCCTCGAATTGATTGAAGAAGTTGACATGGTTAATGATGTTTTGGGGGGGGGGGGGGGGTTGTGTGGATTGAAGAATGTAGGGTTCTATAATTGGTGAGTTAGGGTTTTGGGGATTGAATATTTTTAGGGTTCTTGAATTGGGTGGGGGAAACGAATGGGAAGATATAGGATTAGGGTTTTTTGGATTGTTTATATAATATGACATGGAACGCCACATGGATTAAGAAAAAAGAAAACGAATTTTTTTCCACGTAACCAGTTAACTTGTTATTTCAGGTTTGACATTGTGTAATGAACCATTTACAAATTCATAGAGTATAATGAGTCAAAAGGGTTAGTACATAGAGTATTTATGGCTTTTACCCTTATGTTAAATGTTGATTTTCAGTTTACGCGATTTAACTAAACATTGGAATTTAAGGTGAACGTGTAAAAGTTTAAAATAAATAATTGGATGTTCATTGATGTAAAAAGGTGTGAAAATGCGAGTTGTTACACTGTGTGAATACGTAAGGTGCATATATATAGTGTTAGGTGTGTGGGATCATGTTCATTCCCCTCACCTGATTAAGTCCCCCATTGTGTTCCTGTTCTTACCCAATCCTTACATACTTTGTGCGCTCCACTGTTCAAGAGTGTAAATATTTTATATAGCGCTATTAGAGGTCGGCCAATCTCTCTTTCCATAGTTCAGGAATTGTATAATATTTATTTATAGGGGTAGTCATTCATTTGTGCATTAACACTATATTTTATGCGTGTGCATTTTACTTGGGAATTTTACTTTAATATTAACCAAGTAGCTTTGAACATTTAGACTTTCTATTATTGTACATAACTTTATATCATGGAATTTTGTGTGAATTTATAAGATACAAGTCTTGTATGGGTGGGACTTGTATTGGGATAAATTCATATGACTCTGGCTATAATGTCTTCTTTTATAAACTATATTTTTAAGACTTGTTCTTCATCATTGGAGTGTAGGTGAATGTTATTTATTACAAGTCTTGTATGGGCAGGACTTGTAATAGGATAGATTCACAGGCCTCTTGCAATGAGGACTTATTTATAAATGGGTTTTTACTACATTTTCTTAAACTTGTGTACTCACCAACTATATTCATAGTTGACTTGTTTTCTCATGCATTTCAGATGATCGTCATTAGTTTTCTTATAAAGGCATTGCATCTTGGTCTCATCATGTCGTCTCTTTTAAACTTTGTAATGTCAAGACAATTATGGTATTATTGTATTGATTCTTTGAAATTAAATTATGGTGTTGTGCTATTACCATATGCTTGTGCCTTAAGCTGTCAAACTTCGTGTTTCTGCTTTAGCAGGGTGTTACATAAACACTCACTACCTGTCATAGTATATAGATTACCATAAGCTTGATAAAGGATAAAACATCCACCACTTTGATGTAAGCACCTAGGAATTACTATCAAAGAGGTATTTCAAAAGGGTTGTATTGTAAGGTGTAGGGTAAAGGAAACCACGGAGATGGAGAGTGTGTGGGAGATGATAAACTCGCACCCCTCCCGGTGGCAAGTACCTTAGATAGATAGACCCCAAACGAATCCCACTGCAAACACAACAGAGCGATATGCCTAAGTTCCATATGAGACATCATGAACGCTGACTATGAGTATACATATAGGTACATATTTAGTTTATAAGCACGCAAGAGACTAGGTGCAGTAAGCAATGTCATATATCTTTACCATAGTAGAGATTTAGTGATAAGAGTAAATGTGTACATATGCTTTAGTTGATGTAGATATACTCGAAGCATTGGCTGATCTATGCTTATGATTTATGTGTCAAGATAGATGTGAAGAAAAAATAGAAAATGTAAAAGAAAGAAAGGTTGATGTAAATTGCCTTGTTGATATATATTGCTGTTGAGCCATTTTAGCCTCGAATTCTAAAAATATACAATTGTGCCTAAATGAACTCCCCCACAAACCTTTAACAACAAATAACACACAACATACCAAACCCCCCCCCTCCCCCCCTACATCAGTCCCCGCTATCCACGTTTCCCACTTCCCCTCTCCATACATATTTTTCTTTCATTCTTTTCTGCCCATTTTTCTACTTTATCACTTCCCTTTTGCCCATGTCATCTGTTGAAAAATAATAAATATACATGACTCATGGCTTTATAACAGCCCAACCTACACTTGACGTTTTTTAATAACTAAAAAATAAAACTAAACTATTGACCTGAATTTAGAAATGATCAATAAACAATGGAGTTATTAGAAATATATGTGGTAAGAGTTTGATTTTCGTCCCATTTCTTCTTTTATAATAAAAACCACCATGAATCTCAATCGTCCCAAAACTGTATACACTAACAATAGACTCAACTTAGAAACCATGTAATCAAGTAAACAATTAATAGGGTTTTTAACAATTGTGATAACAATAATGTAATAAAAATGAGTTACATACAAGATTAGGCATAAGGCGATTGGGGTGTAACATTTTGGTGGGTGTAAAACAATGCTCCATATAATCCAGAACACTAAGACAATTATGAGAACGCGAAAAGTATAGGCTCAGAAGAGGTGTACTAGGGGTATCTTGCTCTAAAAATGAGTGCATAGCAAGGGTGTGGGGGTAATTATATGACCGGTGAGATTGTCATAACTATAAAAAACAAAGGCTAAAAACAAGGGTTATCCTAATGCCTCTTATCACTTAGCAAATCCTAATCATACGAATGTGATCTCACTAGCAGTCTCGGGATGAATCGCTAATAATACTACTGGTACACTCTTATAAGCTTTAAAAACGAATGCTTTTATTCCTAAAGATATAGGGGCGTACCTCACATTTTAGGAGTGAAATTTTGAGTGGTAGGGTTTTTGTGCTAGTCATATAACTCCTATCCATGAGACGCTTCTAATACTACAGTTTCACTTATATATGCCATAATTTTTTTCAAAATTTGGGCTAAAATTACTGTCCTAAACTATGTTTCAGTATATTACACATCTTGTTAAGAACAAAGCAAATTCAAATGAAACAATAATTTCTAAGGCTTTTATAACCCCTTACACTTATTTTGAACATTATTCCCAATGTTCTATGAGTACCCAAAAACAAATAAAGGGAAGATAAATAAAAAGCGAGAGAAACTGATACTCTCCTGGTTTGCTCATTATCAGAGAAGAAACAAGACAATTTTGGATAAATCTTCATCCAAGTATCATCCAAGGGAAAATCCAAAGAACTTTTGGACTTTCCTCATCTAATATAACTTGTGAACCAAAGATAAAAACAACCATACCCAGAGTAAAATCGGCGGGAAAATAATATACAACCCTATTAATCATGAACTAAAATCCTAAGAAAGCAATAAAGATAAAATGTAAGTACTAATGTAATCGTGGCTTTCTACAAAAATTAAAAATTATGGAGATTAAACAAAAATAATTTTTCAAAAATTTGAAAAAAACAAAAATTTCTTAAGTGCTACAGTGGCGACGCCATCAGGATAAACTCCTGACGCCGTCTCCACGCACTGTGAAGTTTTATTTCTTCGTTTCTTGGAAAAAATTCTACAAACATATCCTATTAGTGATTTACTGAAAAAATTAATGCATATGCCACAAAAATAGTTAGTACAAACATATGACTCAAGACAAACAACAAAACATAAAAGTGTGATTTTAACTTAAACTATCTATTTTATATGTTTGAAATTGTTCTTAAAAACCGAATATTTTCCCCTACACTTATTTTATGTAAAATACCTTTGATTGCAATTAAGGCGATGTTAAATACAAAATAAAGCATGATCAAATATATCAAACATATAAGAATAAATAATAAATATAAAAACACACGGCACTCCTAAAATGCATGAAAATAAAATATTGGGTTGCCTCCCAATAAGCGCTTTTCTTTATTAACGAGTCTTCTAGCTAGACTTAGAGTGACTCTCATTACATGACTCCTTCGCCACTCGCAATACTACTACTTCCATAAAGTCTAGTTAAGTATTCGGGTCCAAGCTCTAAACATTCTTTATAAAACCACAATATCTTATTCATCACATAATCTACTCATCTCCTCTTGTCCTCTTCACTCCTAAAATAAACCAATTGCTTGTGCTCTTTTTCCATATTTGATAATGATTTAAATTGCTCTATCTTATGGGGCATCATATAAGCAATTTCATCAGCTCCATTTGTAAACCTTACTATTCCTAATGATGAATCATAAGTCATGTTAGATAGTTCAACAAATGGCCTTCCAACCACTACTTGTGACAAGCCAGGGTCTATAACCAAACTAATATACTCTACAATCAAGAAATCTAAAATAAGCGAAATTTCCTACAAAGATGTGCATTTACTCTTTTTGTGAAATTAATTATTCCTCTAAGACTCTCAGGATCATCCCTAGGTTCAAGTTGTTTTCTCATGGTCCAATTATATTGCATACGAGTCATGATGTTTATAGGGGAATTAAGATCTATGTAGGACTTCCACACATATACGTGTCCTATGTTGCATGGTATATATTAAGGTTTGAAGGAC
>BQNB010125434.1:0-19768 GCA_026074375.1 Tanacetum coccineum | reverse complement strand
AGGAGGGAAAAGAGAAGTGTCGATCCTTCCAGTGATATTGCCTGATGTATATCTATTTAAGTTTCATATATTGGAAAGAATGGCCCCTGATATTAGAAGCATTACATGGATGGTCCTTTTGACTAACTAATTTTATAAAAATAGAGGAATTTAACTAGGAAGCTTTCAAAACAATAATAAATTAATACCTTTTAAAATTTTGGGGTGTTACAACTCTTCCCCACTTCTTCGGTTTATGTCCTCACAAACCATTCCTGGTGAAAGCTGGGTAATACTTAATGAGTTCTTCTTCGGGCCCCCACATGTAATCTAACCCCTTTCTATGCTTCCATCTGACCTTAAAATAGAGGATGTCTTTCCTTCTGAGTTTCTTGACCATGGGGTCAAGAATATCTACTGGATCTTCAACATAACCGAGTTTTTCATCAACCACGATATCCGCTATAGGGACATACTCTGCTTCATCGACCAAACATTTACGTAGCTGTGACACGTGGAAAGTATTATTAATACTGTTTAATTCTTCTGGTAGCTCAAGTCTGTATGCTACCTTTCCGACTCTATCAGTTATTCTGAACAGACCAATATAATGTGGTCCTAACTTTCCATGCTTTTAAAAACGAATAACACCTTTCCAATGGGAAACTTTAAGCATGACACGATCCCCGACCTGAAATTCTATAGGCTACATTCTCTTGTCCGCATAGGAATTTTGTCGATCTTGGGCCATTTTAAGCCTTTCCTTGATTTGATCGATCTTTTCGTTGGTTTGTTAGACAACATCAGAACTGGCTAATTCTCTTTGTCCAATCTCTCCCCAACATATAGGAGTTTGGCACTTCCTTCCATACAACATCTCGTATGGTGGCATCTTAATGCTGAAGTATTAACTATTATTATAAGAGAATTCTGCTAGTGGCAAGTATTTATCCTAACTACCGCCAAAGTCTATTGCACAAGCCCAGAGCATGTCCTTCAATGTCTGAATGGTCCTTTCACTCTGACCATCTGTTTGTGGGTGACAGGTTGTGCTAAAATGGACACGAGTACCTAAGTCCTCTTGAAATCTCTGCTAGAATCTAGAAGTAAATCTGTTGTCTCTATCAGATACTGGTACTCCATGTCTAGCCACTACTTCACGAAGATATAACTCTGCAAGAGCTTCAGAGGATATCGATTCCTTGATAGGAAGAAAGATTGCACTCTTAGTTAAACAATTGACAATTACCCAAATGGCATCACATTAACGTAGTGTCTTGGGCAATTTCATGATAAGATCCATAGTGATCTTTTCCTATTTCCACACAGGAATCTCAAGAGCCTGCAATTTACCATAAGGTTGCTGATGTTCGGTCTTAACTTGGAGATAAGTAAGACACTGTTCGACATACTTTACTATGTCTCTTTTCATTCATGGCCACCAATAATCTGGTTTAAGAATATAATACATCTTGGTGGCACCTGGGAGAATGGAATATTTTGACTTATGAGCTTCGTCGAGCAATAACTTTTTAAGCTCTTTATTATTCGGTATCCAAATCCTACCAAAATGTGTTTTGAGTCCTCGTGAGTTGACAACTAATTTGTGCACCTGACCCACGAGTCGCTCTGAATTTACATATCCATTCTCCCATGCTTCATGTTGAGCTATTTTGATATACTCATAGAAATCTAGGGTAATTACCATTTGGAGTGATTTAACTAGTAAAGAATCATGCCTTGTCTTTCTACTCAAGGCGTATGCTACAACGTTGGCTTTACCTAGGTGGTAAAGAATTTCACAATCGTAGTCCTTGACTAGATCTAACCAACGTCGTTGTCTCATATTAAGATCACGTTGATCAAAGAAATACTTAAGGCTCTTATGATCTGTAAAGATTTTGATTTTTACCCCATAGATATAGTGCCTCCATAGTTTTAAAGCCAACACTACTGCTGCTAGTTCTAGATCATGAGTGGGATACTCTTCCTCGTGTTTCTTAAGTTTTTTGGAAGCATAAGTAATGACTCGACCTCTCTGCATTAGGACACAATCGAGGCCATTTGAAGATGCATCGCAATAAACTTCCATATCATCATTTCCTTCAGGCAACACTAAAACTGGTGCCTGACTCAATCTCTGCTTTAGAATCTGAAAAGCAATCTCCTGATCTTCACCCCATTCAAATTTTGCATTCTTTCGAGTAAGCATAGTAAGGGAAGATGAAATTTTGGAAAAATCTTGAATGAAGAGGCGGTAGTATCCCGTGAGGCTGAGAAATGATCTGATCTCTGTGGGAGTTTTAGGCTTCTCCCAATTCATGATGGCATTAATCTTTGAAGGATCAACTTTAATGCCTTCATTCTTTATAACATGTCCGAGAAATTGGACTTCTCGAAGCCAAAATTCACATTTGGAGAACTTAGCATAAAGTTTTTCTTGTTTTAGCAAACTGAGTACTTGGCGCAAATGAGTTTCGTGATCCTTAGCTGACTTAGAATAAATCAGGATGTTGTCGATAAACACAATAACTGACTTATCTAACATCGGACGACATACCCGATTCATTAGGTCCATAAAGGCTGTTGGAGCATTCGTCAAGCCAAATGGCATAACAATGAATTCATAATGCCCATATCTGGTCTGAAAAGCTGATTTCGGGATATCTTCTTCTTGAATCTTTAACTGATGATATCCGGATCTAAGATCTATTTTCGAAAAGAAACTCGCGCCCTGAAGCTGATCAAATAAATCATCAATGTTGGGGAGAGGATGATTTGTCCCGAAAGACTAGTCGAGTAATATAATATATAGTAATTCCCGTTGGATATGAAAATTGCTTGAGGATAAACAATGATCAATCTTCCAGAGTCGAAGTCCTAACGAGATTTGAATTGAAAACCACGTTTATGTTTTGAAGTAAAATGCTTGATTATCTTTTTAGATTTTTGGTTTTAAAACTATTTTTAATACAAAGAAAATTATACTAATATTAATACTAGAATTATACTAATCAATTAAACTACAAGAATTATGCTAAAATGATCTAAAAGATTTATAAGATGAAAATGCTTGCTAAGTGACGTGAAAAGTTTAAGTGTGAATTAAGGTTTTACTTAACGAATTAATTTCCTTAGAAACGATAATTATCTCACAACGTTGGCTTATATTGACAAAAACCTCTTAAAAGATATTAATTACTAGATGTGTAGTTTGGCTATTTTTCTGGATTTTGCCCTTTAAAACATTCAAACTACAAATCTAAATAATTAAAGATTATTAATCAACTAGACCTTTTTCAAATCAACACTTAATTCCCAAATCACAATATCACTTAACAAGCACTAATAAAACCACTAACTACACATAACTATCGAATAAGCAAAGCTAAACATTTTATACTAAGCTACACTAATGAATTAAAAAAAGATAGAAAATAGAACCGAATTGAAATGCCGCAAGTAAACGATAACCACCCGATTTAATAAGCTAAAGAAAATAATCAAATTCTTTCTAGCTTATTAAATCCTTAAGCTCCACAACTCATGAGTAGACCAGTACCAAAATCACAAAACAAACAACAAATTGTCAAACCAAAACAGTTTTATAACAATTCCAATTTTACAATTTATGTTAACTTAAACCACTTGGCCTAACGAATTCAACAAACTAAATCAAAGGCCCAATTTACTAACGCATACCAGACTAAACTAGAAAATCCAAATGGCCCAAACAAATCTAACAAGTGTGGCCCAATATCTAAACAAACTACAATCGTTGCCCAATCTGTTAATTTTACAAACCAAACAAGACGAAAATTGTAGAACTAGCCAAACAAGTTTACTTAACAAGTTTTGTAACTACAATAAGCTCAACCAAACTAATTTCACTAATCGAATAAGCCTTAGAAAATCAAAAGCTCTCGAGAGCTTATTTAATGAAGAATTAAGCCTAACAACGATCAAGCAATTAGCAAACAACACTATTTCGAATAAGCAAACAAAACTATTTCGAATAAGCTAAAACGAATATTGATAAGCCAATACGGTTATACGCTACTCTAAATGAAACGGACAAGCTACAATCTCGCAATAAGCTACCAAAATAAGCAAAACATCAATAATAAGCTCACGCAAACTGATTAAGCACATAAGATCTTATTTGAACCAACAATTTACACCGAAAGAGATTTGATAAGATGGATAAGCTAGTGAGCTTATTCACGTTTTCAAACCTATAAGCTAGAATGGACTAATAAGCAAATCGTATAAGCTCAAACTAAATGAATAAGCTATTATGAAGCTTATTCGATCTATGAGAAAGAGCTTTTAGAAAACTAAAGAAACTTAAATTCAAAAATAAGCTAGATCTAATCTTATTGGAGCTTATTACAAACAAAACTTTTTCAAAAATGTATGAGATGTAATTGAATAAGCTTTTAAAGCTTATGGAATTAGATCTTATAGTTTTCTAAAAGTTTTGGAATGAATAAGTTCTAAAATAAGCTTCAGATAAAGGTGTATTTGAGATTAAGCTTAAAGAGAAAAGAATAGAGATAATAAGCTAAAACTTCTTTCATTAATCAACCACAAATCTTATTACATAATCCCTATAAGCTGAAAAGACAGGTTTTACAATAAGTTCTAAATGAAAATAAGCTAACACTAAAGATTAATAAGGTAAAAACATTGAAAGGAAATTTTTTCTAAAACTAAATCTAATCCCTTCTAAATGTGGAGGAGCGACATTCTTATAGCCAAATGTGAGGGGGTGAAAGTGAAAATTTTCTATAACCGCCACAATTATTACCCAATCATTGGGCTCCAATCTGCTGTTCTTGGTTTTTTTAGGGGGGAGGACATGGGCGTTTTTGTAAATTCCGACCCAATCATTGAGGAGATTATTAGCCAATCATTGGGCATCGTATGTATAACCTCGGATCGTCAGAACTTAGCAGGCGGTTTTAGATAGGCCACTAGATGGATGCCACATGTTCATTCATTCGGCTTACATCATACGCATTTAATATCATCAATCCGATTTCCTCTTTTGCACATTGAAATGAATTTTAGATATAACAATTTGCTCGCCACGTGTCTTCATTTTACTAGTCCATTCCATGTGAGTACGTTGGCACGTGAGGTACATTTGATTTAATTTAGCCACACGTGACGGTGACGTGGGCTGATGTCAGCAACATTTCATAAACTCAGTTTTATTTAATTTGGTCTTGGGCTTTTATTGTTAGGCTAAGCTAGATTTGGCTGGTCCGGCTCATTAAGTGGGTTATGGGCTGGCCCAATAAGATCTGAGGGTACCGTTGGACTCGTTTTCTCGCACTCTTTCCAATGGCCTACTTTGTGAATTTTCACGACTTTGTCTTGATCTTGAATATTAAGCACTCTTGATCGAAACGAACCCGCAAATACCCGATTTTGCTTTGTTTTTAATCCATAGTACATGCAAGACAAAAAATACCAAACAAACATATTTGCAAGATAATTGTCCATATTTTAGCATTTTTAGTCCAATTAATAGTGTTTTACGGGGTTATAAGGATGTGTGTTTTAGCACACATTAAATTCCCTCACACTAAGCCATTGTTGGTAACAAGCCCGAAAATAAATAATTTTATCTCCCTTTAACTTATGACCTCTCACAATTAAACAAGAATAAAAAAGGTCCATTAAGAAGGTTCAAAAATCATTTAATTCGCAAAGACCCCCGTTTTAACCATTAATAATAGATAAAAATTTATAAAATTTATTTAACAAGGCTTTAAGAACGGGAATTCGTCATCCTCGACTTTTCACAATCCCCAAACTAAGCTTAAAACGAAATCACAGCCAGATATAAGATTAGATGCTAACACTACTCATAAATGCTAATTGTGATCGCATAGCTACTTTTCGCTCCCTTATTCATAAATCATCTAAGGATTTTATTATTATTATTTGTGACAAATACATTATGTCCTTATTAATATAAAGTAAACCCGGTTTAGACCTAAATAGTTTGAAATCCTTTCCTAAAGAGACGATATGGTGAGAATAAAGTCCACATTAAGGTTCTAAATTCGCATGATTTAGGGGTTATCCTTTTTATTTCATCTGAAACAACTCAACTACGAGTCCAGAGACGGAGGCTTTATTTAGATAACCCCGGAGTCGAAATTTGGCTTTATTATTATTATTATGCAACAATATTATCCCTCGGTCCTTTAAACAACTGACACATCGGGCGTCCTAACCGACAAGAGCCAATAGTCTTATTTCGACCTTGGTAATTTCCTTGACCTTTTTGAAGGCTGCAACATCGGGAGTGAACCGACCAGATGCAACAAACTTTTATCAGTCTCGGATCATTATTATAACTATGGGCCTTCTTTTGAAGACTGCCACATCAAGAGCGAACCGACCAGAGATAGTAAACTTTTATCAGCCCACAGTTCTTTATTATTATTATTATTATTATATCCACCCTTTAAACGACTGCAACATCGGGCGTCCTAACCGACAAGATGTAGTGGTCTTATTTCGGCTTCGGTTTAGAACATTATTATTATTATTATAGCCAAATTTCAAGTCCTGTGGTCTTTTAACTACCAAGACATCAGGCATCCTAACCGACAAGACCCGGTAGCCTATTTCCTCACAACACTGACAACACCTCAAGTTTGTGGAAATGGTTAAGTGGTTCTATCTGGTTTACCTTAACTATGAGAGGCTAGATGAGATACCACCAAGAGTAGGAGTGGTGGAAATAAATTTGTTGAGTCTGCATAAGATTATAGATAACCTTGGAGGCTATCTATGTGTCACACTGGGTGACAAGTGGAAAATAGTTGCTGGTTTACAGGGTTTGACTGAGGATGATGGAGAAGCCATGAGGGACTGTTATAAAAAGTTCATAGATATGGTGCAGGTGTACTATGAAACAGCAGAGAGACCTTGGTATGATAGGAAGCCTGGAAAAGAAGTGGGAGAAAGTAGCAGAGCTGGTGCTAATGGAGAAGACCCACAGGGCAAGGACAAAGGTAAGGCTGGCATAGAGGAAGCACAGGAGAATGGCTTGATCATCAAGACACAATTTGGAGTCAAATTAGAGAGCAACATAGAGGAGGATGCAGAGCAAGGGAGTATCACTGATAGCAATGACTTTGAAATCATTGTGTGAAGAAACTGAAGATCCAAGAATGAAGGAACTTGGCATAAATGAATTAGGGGGGAATATGTTAGCCTGCTAATTTCATTGTATGCCTAAGTTAGTATGTACATAGTATTAGTATTAGTTTAGTTATGGGTCGAATTTAATTATATGTAATGGGTCAACATGGGTTAAAACAGTTATGCCAAACACCCATGTAGTTGGCAGTTATTAGCAGTTAGGAGTGGTTGTATTAGTTGACAGTTAGAAAGCAGTTAGTATCTCCTAAAATGTCTCATAATATTAAAATATTACTCTATTTCTGTTACATAAACAGACTTAACTACATACGACCAGTACTAACTATAGTACTGCCACTCTACCAGTACTAACTATAGTACTGCCAGACTTAACTTAGTACTGCCAGAACTAACTAATACTACCAGACTTAACTGTTATACTACCAGTATTAAGTCTTTTACAATATATTTCCCAACAATCCTCCCCTAACTTGATCTTTACTTGTGAACTTCAAGTTTCTTCAAGTGTCTTCCATTTGAGCTTCCTGAGGATGTTGTAAATAAAACTCTTCAAATTATTCAATGACCGGCAATTCTTCAAATTATCTCTTTTTGATCTTTGCTGCCTTAATTACTTCAAAAACTTTTCAGCAAACCTTCATTTTATGAACAATCCAAAATCATATAGTTTCAGACTATTCTCATCACTTCTAGGTCGTGTTTAACTCTTATGAGAGGTGAATAATTGAAACTTTAAAAAAATGGATTCTAGGATCTTTTAACAGTTAAGCCATTTACTCTGGAGTTAAGTCAGTTCTTTGGCCACCTGAAGGTGCTTGTCATAGTTGATGGTGGGAAATAACCATTTCAAACTTCAGGATCATGAAAACATTGGTGAGTTGAATACCTTATGGTTTTTGGCAATCATTATTAGCCATAAACGGAGTTGATATCCTTTACATGTTGCTGTTTCGTCTGGGCTAGTGTTAATCCTTTGGCACTTGAATAAACGGTATATTCCCATTGTGGATTGATTACACAATGTCATACTCTTTGTACATAAACTTGGTCGAGTTGATGTATCCATCCACTTTTTGTTAAAGTGATCAACCATCTAATATGGATTTGCATTTGTCTTTAACATAACCATAACCTCTTGGACTAGTTATGGTTTTTCCACAGCCTTTACCACTCATCCATAATCTTGTTGGCTAGCCTCAAACTCTTTACTAACCAGATTATGGATAGTGATAACCATTACAATTTTTGGCAATTGTAGCCATTAAAGGATTTTAGAAGTCTTTACCAAGAGCCGTTTGCCTCCTGGGACTAAGGCCCAGTCCTTATGTTTGTTAGACATGGTGGGACTGATAACCATTTATTGTGTTAGTGCATAGCTCCTACACCATGTGTGGTTCTCTCATCTCCTCATTTAGATATCTAACTCATCAGTCTTCATTACTTCCTAATGCAAGCTTGCTTTCTCTTCATTTTCAAAAGTTTGTAGCCCATACTCATACGGTTTTCCTACCTTGAAGCTTTTTATCTAGCATTCTTTGCATACCTCACATGATTACAGGTATTTTTTTCAGTCAATACATATAAATATCTGTTGACTCCAAGTTTAAAGAAATCTACATCTGAAGGTATATTATAATATCTCTAACTTATGATTCTTTGTTGACCTAATAAACTCCAAATAGGATATGTACTAAGGGGTGCCTCAAACATATTCTTTAAATATTTCCAAAGTACCTTCTCAAGCTCATCCTCTGGTCCATTCATACCATATCTATTCATGACAATCCTATATAATTCAGTAAGATCATCCCTGGTTATGTCCTTCAGCATAGCTCCAAAATTTATGTACACTATATCAGTTAATCTTCATAACAATTTGGTAACATCTGTCCTTTCCTTTCGTGATGAATCTTATAAAGTTAGTATACTTGGGGGGTTTTATAGGGCCACAAGACAGGATTAATAGGAATAATTAGTACCTGAATATTGGCCACATCAGCATCCTTTACTAGTTTCAGATTCATCATCCTCATCAGTCTTGTCAGAATGTAATCCTTTCCTAGCTATCTGTTTCCTCCTCTTTCCAGTCTTCTTGGTAGACTCATCATCTTTTGCTTCATCACTCTTTAGTCTTTTTGAAGTCTTTGTTTGAAGTTCTTCACCAAATCTTTTCAGACTATCTTTTGTAGCTTTAAAGTTTATAGGTGCAAAAGATTCAACTTGCTTCACCAGCTTATCAAATTCTTTCTTTTTAATTCTTTCAAAACCTTAACATTCTTCAGCTGAGAACAGCTTCATGTCCCTGATTCTTCAAGTAATTCATCATATATGTTCTCAGCTGTGATTGTGTTATGGGTTTTTCTTTTTAGCTCTTGCTTTTTCTCTACCAAGAGTGTTTCTTCCTATTGATTAATAGTTTAACCATCTTCTTTGCAAAGTCTTCTCCTTGTAAGCCACTTCCTAGCACACTCTTTGACAACTCTGCATTAGCTTCAATCTTTGCTCTAATAAGATCCAATCTTTCCTTCCTTTTTTCTGTGATAATGTTGAGCTTCAAATTAATCTTGAGCTCTTCTTTGCTTTTGTTGCTCATTTAATTCTTTTTCTTCTACAAGTCTTTATGCTAAGAGAGAATCCAAGTGTACTTGTTTAGCCTCTTCTTCTTTCTCCAAAGTATCCAATCTGATAGCTTCAACATGTACGACGAGCTTCCTCCATGTGAATTTGTTCCCTTAGTCTTATTAGGGAGCTTCTTCAAATGGATCAGAGGAGGCTTTTCCTTCTCTTGGCCTTTTATCAGGGGAAGGAATGATCTTTTTAATACTGTCAGTACTAACTTGTCCACTAACAGTACTAACTTTGCCACTAACAGTACTAACTTTAATATTGCCAGTATTAACTCCTTCAGCATACCAGTACTAACTTCTTCTTGAAAATCTAAGCTAGTGACAACCTTCTTTCCCTTAGTCTCATTCCTTCTCTTATACCTCCTTCCCTTATCTATTGACTTTGGCTTTTAAGAAGCAACCTGGAAGAGTTTAGCTGCTTTTTAATGTAGATAGGGCTTATGTCTTCAACTTGTCCTCCCCTGAAAGCATGGACCAGTAGTATTAGAAAGGGATGTAACCAGGCCACTTTTGTCACAAAGAAAATAGAGGTTTTCATTTGACTATCTTTCTCCTGATCCCGCAGGTTCTTCCTCTTCAGAGTCTGTTAAGACCACATTTCTTCCTTTTCAAATACCTTCAGCTTCGTCACCTTCTTGAACAACTTCACAACTAGAATCTCCACCTATTGTCAGCTTGGTTTGCTTGAGATCCTTTTCCAGACTATCAACTCTTGTCATTAATTGAGGAACTAATTAAAGCAAATCATCCACAGTCATCTGTCCATGGGAATGCCTGCTTGTGAGTGGGTGTAGAAGTGTTGCGTGTGCAGGGGATGGTTTCTAAAAGTTTATGCTCCATAGGTTCAGGGCGTCAGTTTCAGAGGATAGGGTAGGTGTAGATGCAAGGATAATGGCCGTTATTGGTGGGCTGGAGATTGTACTAGTGGTAAAGATCGGTAGATGGTACTGGAATTTATGGCTGATGATGTTGAGATTGAGCTCCAATCAGGATGTTCTTGACTGTACTTGGGTTAAGTAGTAGCACAAGGCAGCATAGCAGGAAACCAAGGTCTTGGTGCCCTCTAAATCACCCTTTTCATATATCCAAAAATCTTTTGGTCAGGGTCACGCCAGTATGAAGGGTATGTTGTTTTTTCCGTTTTTGAATATCCAATATTAGTTGGCAGGAAAACTGAGGGTACATCAAAACTTTGTTTTGCTTTTCTTGTTTGCCAACCATGCCATCAAAAATTAGTTTTGAAAAATTTTTTAAACTCGGCCAGTGCGAAAGACAATCAGAGCAAGTTTCCTTAGTAGACGATATTGCATACCAAATTGATCCCATACACCATTTTAGAGCTTATACAATGCAAAATATGGTGGACTAAAAATCTCCATTGGGGTGTGAAAAGCTTTTCCAAAAAGGTAAAATGATCCGTCGTAGGATACCCCATATTCCTCCATCACCTAAAACATCTCATTGTTTGGCACATTGTAATCCCTGAAGCAATCTGCTTTAATTGAAGCTTATTTCTAATAGATGCTTCAGTGATTGTATACACAATGGTATCAATAGTTGCGTGTAATTCTAGAGTCCCATCATCAAGTAGTGCGGTTGGCCACAGTAGCAGTTGCCTAAAACTGTTGAATAGGAATCATAGATTAGTAGATTAGAAGTTAAAGCATACCATGAAGGGTGGAACCTCTTAGAAAATCCACCTTATCTCTGCCAAAACCCTTTTGCACTTTCATCTCAGAGACTTACGCAAAACCCACTTGAGTGGTTTGTCACAATATTTTAATTGAGGCATGATTCGACAGTAGCAATAAAAGGTATGGATGTGTACTAAAAATTTACTGGGTTTAGATACAAGTGAAGTTGTAGATGTTGGTAACAAGACAATTGACTATATTCTTTATAAAAATAAAGAAGATTTTTACTTTGCAAAAAGGAGATAGCAATAAACAGATAAGTATGAAAGAGGAATTCAAACTTATCTATATATAGCTTCTCTTAGTTAACGACAATAGCGCCGTTTAAAAATCTATACGGTAAACATTTACACACAGGATTTAAACAAAACAAAGTCAATTGTTTCCCGCAAAACCGGCACTAAACACAATAATCGCCTACCAGTATTAAAATTTACACTACCCGAATAACTGTAGGGGTTCACCAGAATTAATTATGTTAACAACACTGATTAACTCTTTTTAAACCAGAATTAAGTATTTAAACTTTTTGAAGACTTACAAAAACTAAGACCTTTATCACACCTGCCTTACATCTGCAAATCTATGCTATTCCTGCAAGAATTTGTCTAAAACAAATAAAAACATGTTGTAGGAGTTTGTATAGACAGAATTCACTTAAACTAACTACCCGAATTAATACTACTAACTACCAAAATTAATACTACTTAAGCCAGATGTTAGTTAAACTAACTACCAGAAGTATACAAACTATACAACTAAGCCTCCCCTAAATTGTAGCTATGGGGTTTTTCATACAATACTAACACCAAGTAATTAAACCTGTATAGGGTCCGTTAAAAGGTTTTAGTAACTAGGTAGTAATTAAGTCTGTGGTGAATTTTTCATCCACACTAATAAGCTTCTTTTTCTTCTATAACAATCTCTTACATAAAATTGGTGGCGTATCACGATGTGGTTTGGTTTGGAATGATAATTGTGGTTCTTTACAATGAGATTGTACTTTCATTATCCAATGTGGATTTTGGTATTCATGAAATTAAATATAGTAGCAGTTGATTTTGAACCCACAAATACTTGTCCAACAGCAATTTGTAGCAGCATACATATTCAGCTTCAGTTGTAGACGTAGCCACTATGGTTGTTTCTTATGCATTGCCATGAGATAAGTTTTGTACATGAATTGAAAACCACGGTTATGGATTCTCCTGTCATAGGTTGGACTCCTCACATATAATCACTGTCAAAAGAATGCGTTTCCAGGTCCATTCAATAAGGTGATTCTCTAGATACACTATAAAGCCCTAAATTTGTGGTTTGCCGTTAATGGTAATGTAAGATTTCTCTTTCACATCATTGAGTTGTGAAAGTCTTGGGATCTACGTGACTGGAAATACGAGAACAAAAAACTATACTGCATAGACATATATGTCAGGCCTAGATGGCACGTTGATAGTACCACTGAGAAGCTCAATCCTATCTGGATCTATATAAGTGTCAATCCACATCAACAGCTTCCTCATCTTTGTCAACTGGCCACTTGGTATACATTGGGCGTTATTGCTTGAGTTTTCACATTTTACAAGAGCAAAGTTTCGTTGATGCATTCTCAGCTACATAATGGGTCCTAATGAAGGATATGAAAAATTCTCCTGCCTTGTTTGTTTGACTTGTAATGTCCTAGGTAAAAATGTGAGTTCTCCATAGAACTCATTTGAAATCTGCTTTTCATCAAGGCTTCAAACTCCATCACACCAAGCTCTTTGGTAGATCCAAAAATGATATCATCAACTTTTCACTTGAACCAGCATGGATATCCTTCTTGTCCCTTTTTAATAATAAAGTCTTGTCATAATACGTACCCCTCTTGTATTCATGCTTCTCTGGAATGTTGATAGAGTTAGTCATACCAAGCTCTAGGAGTTTGATGCCAGTCCATACAAAGCTATGACCACCTTATAATACTCGTTTAGGGTGTTCAGGATCAACAAAGCCAGGAGGTTGTGAGTCATAAATCCTCTTCATCCCATCTATCAGTGCCTATACAAAAAGGCACTTTTTACATCCATTTGTCATCTATACTATGAACCCATAAATGAGGCAGGCTAAAATTAACCTGTTAGCTTTTATTCTTGCCACTCAGAAGGAGCAAAAAACCTCACTCATAGTCAAATACCTTCTTCAGCGTGTACCCTTGGGCCACCAATCTTGCCTTATTTATGCACAACACTCTTTTTCATCTCTTTGTATTTTTGTAGAACCCTATTTTGTACCAATTCACCTTTCATTTGTGAAGGTAGATCTACACAGAACTCCCATTACTTGTTGTAGCTTAAACTCATAACAACTCCTACTTGCATGGCTTGAACCAGCTAGTCTTCTTGTGAGCTTCAAGAAATCTTTTTAGGTTCGCTCCTGTATGTAGCCTTTGCTACCTCCAAAGCTTAACAGATTACCCCATTAATTCTTCACAAATCCGCCAGTTGTAATCCTTGTTACATAGTCATGTGCCCTGAGCATCCACTATCATATAGAACCCTCTCTCTACCATGTTTCCTCAGTTGATGAACCCTACACATGGAAAAGTGAGAATTAGTTTCATCTTAGGGACCCAGGCCTTTACGGCTTGGGTTTGCCCTTGTGGACCTTTGCATTCAAGTTCTTAAAAAAGTTGTTCCTACTTCACAATTGGAGTGTTGGTTAGAGTTTCCTCTCTAATTATACCTGCTTGAGGTTCATCTTAACAGCAGCATCCCCATATTTTCTTTTCTAGCATGAGACTGGACTTTTGTGCTTGTAATTTTTACAAGGGTTCCTCTTCTCTTCAGATGTACATGTGATTTAGAAAATACATTCTCTTAGGTTAAATTGATTCACCTGTGGTCTTTTAGGACTAAGACTGTTTGATGTCCTGGTGGGTACTAGCTGTCTAGATCTAATAGTATTAACATTAGTATTAACAGTATTAACTCTAGGCATAACAGAATTTATATATGTTCTACCAGTATTAATATTTGTCCTAACAGAATTAATGTTTGGCCTACCAGTTTTAAGTTGTACTGGTCTAGGAACAAATTGATTAGCATGATTAATCCTGTTGGCATTAGTCCATACTGGTTTTTCCATCATGATACTACCAGTTATTCAAACCCTTGGTTTCTTAACCTCGGCCTCGTTGACATCTTCTTTTATAATAGTCACACATTCTTTAATCAAATGACCTTAGACTGCCACAAACAAAACATTTCTTCTTGTGATAGAGTAAAACATTCCCCTAGTTTCTCTTTCCATCATAGCTTCCAAATCTTCCCTGTTAACTTTTAGGTGTTGCTTGAGTGCTTTGATTGGTTGTCTAGGAAGTCTTTTAGTGTGTGAAACATCAACTTGGATGCAAGCTCTTTTGATCTTGATCAGGACACACTTTTCATTTTGTTGTATATGGTGTAGAACAGACACTTCTGGAGGTACACTTGAAATCTCATATTCGGATTACCAGAAATGTTCAGGAAGTTCTAATAGGATCCTGCCACTTGTCATCTTGGATTGACAGGTAGAATATTCACTGGATCTATCATCTGATACATTGGGTTCAGGCTCTTGAGGTCCCTTTTTACCATAAACATATAAAGACTCATCAATTTCTTCTTGTGGTGTAGGAGTATAATCTCCACTTAAGGGATGTGGAACACCTTTAAAATCATTAGTTTTTATAAATCTACTGTACAAAGGTTTTCCAACTGAATCCTCTTCTGAACAATTAAAAACAGAAAAATTCATTTCTTCCTCATAACTTAGAACCTCATTGTTTGATTGTATTTCATACCCTAAGCCAACTTTACTATTTGAACTCATGCCAGAATTAATTAATCTCCAAAGATTCTTGGAAGAATCTTTCCATGAATCTAATGTTTTCTGCAATTGTTCCTTTTCTTTTACAGCTTTCATTCCAATTCTCCTATATTTTTTAAGCTTTTCATCTTTTTCATATATTTCATTTGCCTGAAATGTAAGCTTTTCATTTAGAGAAAGTTGCTGTTTTTGAAAAGTAACAAGTTGAGCTTCTAGTTTCTTAACAGCTTGACTATAGGCAAGTATTTGTGCTTCTTGATCACCTAACTGATTCATTTGTTCATCACACAGTGTTTTAAGCTCATTATATGAATTAATGCAAGTTTTAGAACATAATGATACCTCACTACTGGAACTGATAGCCATGAGTGCATGATTTGTCTCTTCATCTTCAGTATGTTCTCCCCAATTGACAATACCATCATCCATTGTCAGCAAGCCCATCTGATTCTTCTCTTGCTTTCTAGCTTCTTGGTGTTGATAAAATGAGTCTCTCCTCTTCTTTCCATCATGTGTCCCCTTTGCTGTACATTCCCTAGCAAAGTGACCAGTGAGTGTTGTGACAATTGAACCATTCAAGCTTCTTTTTTTCAAAAAACCAACAAGGGCTTTTTTTCCATCTGCAGCACGAACCCTCCTTCCAGTTTTCTTATAGAACTTCTTCATTCGAATAGCAATCATTGCTATCTGCCAATTTATGTCCATCTCTTCAATGTCCAAGTCATCAATTTGTTTCAGGTCTTCATGAAGCAATGTCCACGTCTTTTGTTTGTTGGCAAAGAGGAAAATAAATAATTCATCAGCAAAACCAGCAAGAACTTCTTTTTCAGGAGCATTGGTTGAAGAAGTAGAAGGAGTGCATGTACTGTAGGCACCAGTAAACCAGACTTAACCTTATAGTGTGTTTTGCTCTTGGAAACAATAGTAACATTTGAGCACTTGGAAGATGTTTTTGAGGAACCTTGTATTTCCTGATCAAAAACTCCTAAGGGTCTATTGCTAAGAAAGCATAATAGATAAAGTGTCAACATCTGGTTTAGTTCTCATAGTCATTGCCAGATTGGACCATGCTGGGGGCAAAGATCTGAGAAACTTATGATTTGCATCCTCAGTTGATACTTCAGCACCATGAGCTTCCAATTGTGAAAGTAATTGTTAGAAATCTGTCATATCCTTTTCTAACCTTCTTAACGTGGATATTGTAAATGTTTCAAAACTGTGTGTTTGAAAACAGCCTTCTGCATTTCTTTGAATTTGCATATACCACCAAACCTAGTTCTGATGGCTTCCCAGATTTCTTTTGCATCATCCATTCCATGAAATCTTCTCATATGTTCCTTGGGAATTGCCATCAACAAGATATTCTTAGCTTTCCTTTCCTTTTCAACGGCTTGAATTTTTGTAGCAGTTACTGGTGGAAGTATTCGAATAACACCATCCTTTCCAGTTGAAATTCTCTTCTTGGAGTTTCTATTTTTTATTACCTTCCAAACATCATTGTCAATGTACTCAAGGTAATGCTCCTTCTCCATAGCCCATATATCATACTCCTCCTTTTTTTTTCACGAATTGGGAACCTCTTTATAGTTTGATCTTTTGAGTTAGCATTTATTTGAGTTTTAGGAATCAACCGTTGTTTTTGTTTAGTGCCTGAGCACCAGTGTTGAATGCTTCTTCATGGTTTGATGCTTCATCGTCACATGAGATGTTGTGAGAACTCATTCATTAGAGGTTCAAGAAATTTGTAAAGAATTGTAGGAGATGTGTTTGTTTGTGTTCTAGTGATTCTTCTTATCAGCAGTCCCTCTATTGGCATCTGATACCACTTGTAGGGTCCTTGGTCTTGGATCAATATATAGCCTTGTAAGACAGTAGCTAACTTGAAGAAATCACCCAAATCAAATTTGTGAGTGACACTGACTAATGAATATAAGTGAATTAATGTGGATCTTACACACGAATTAAGAAGAACAATAAGTACTAATTTTGTATCTGATTTTTATTAAGCTTCAATGCTTCCTATTCGATATGTGAAACTCTATAAGCCGTTCTGTATGTTTCTTTGATACACCAAGGAAAAAACCCTAGAAGGCTTTACAAAACGTGTGATAAGGATAATGCACCCAATATCCTTTCCTAAGATTATCTCCTAAAATATCTCTAGATAAACGATTACCTCCTATGATGTTACGTAAACGACTTAACTACATTACGACCAGTACTAACTATAGTACTACCACTCTACCAGTACTAACTATAGTACTGCCAGACTTAACTTAGTACTGCCAGACTTAACTTAGTACTGCCAGAACTAACTAATACTACCAGACTTAACTGTTATACTACCAGTATTAAGTCTTTTACAATATATTTCCCAATAATTTTGGTCAAAACAAGGTTACGTGGGACACAAACAGGCAACAGGTAAGATCAAATTTCGATAGAAATCCCCCCCCCCCCCTTGGCCTCAATGTTAAAAAATATCAGGTTTTACCCCCACACTTAGGAACGAAAAAGGCAAATGCAAAAAATTCTAAGTGTGAAAGGGGAAACAAATATATATATAAGATCAGGATTGAGGATTCCAAAATAAGCAGAAGATCAAAGATGGACTGACTTAGTGGATTGCAAAAACAAGCTATCGGGTCTTCATGATCTTAAGGAATCCTACAAATTCCAAAATAAGCAGAAGATCTGAGACTGGGCGATTGGAGGATTGAAAACAAGCATGGGTCTTCACGATCTTAAGGAATCCTGTAAAAACGGTACCACACACCAAAGAAAGAAACACGCCCCCACACTTGGGCTATACAATCACACACTATTTATTAAGAAAATAGAAAGAAGAAAAGACACGGGTTACCTCCCGAAAAGCGCTTGTTTATTAATGAGTCACTAGTTTGACTCACCCCCGAATTGATTTGTTACTAGGGGATAGAAATGGAGAAACAGGACATCTAGAGAAGAGACGTCCCCTCCATGATAGTACTCGATCCGATGCTTAATAGCGATTATCCCAGGATCGAATACTACATTTTAGTCACCTAACTCGAATGAATCAGATGAGAGGGATCCAAAATTACCCTCAGGAGAAAGTAGGTCAAGATAGAACGATAAGCGAGAAGAATTAACCATGCCATGATGAATTCGATGAAGAATTATGTCTTGCATGGACTTATGAGAGGTTAATTCTTCAAACATAGGTGGGATTTAAACGGTACTGTGTACCTCATTCGTTATGGTCTCTGTTTCAGGCTCATCACTATGCTCGTTCTGAATATTAAAAATTAGATTATCATAATTCAAAGTGTATTCAGAATCGAGCTCAGATGGATTAGTGTATGATGTATCATACGAATCCAAGATACAGTCAAGAGAATCCAGGGGTGTCTTGGATACCTTTAGGTTTGGAACGGGATCATCAATTTCCTTAAAAGGACAGACTTTAATTTCCTCGTCCCCCATTAAAAAGGTATTAGACGGTTACCCTATAAGAGGGTAGATCTCTGACTCCTCAACTTCTAAGGGTTCATCATTTAATAATTTTTCAAGAAAATAGATATCTCCTTTAGGATCATTATTAAGCTCTAAAGGAGGGAGATCTTTAGGGATTTCATCATTTAATAATCCTTCTAGAAAAAGAATATCTCCTTCTGAATCATAAATTCCATCATCGATATAAGGTGGTATCGAATCAAGAGCAAGAAAAGCGTCGGTCTCTTCCAAGAGTAAGTCAATATCCCCGAATAGAGTAAGAGAAGGGGAGAGAGACTCAACTACAGGATCAGGAGAAGGAGTGGGACTGCCACTATTATTATCGTTTTAAATAGGAACTTTATTACTCAAAGAATCAACAATATCAATACTATAAATGAAATAGCCAACACATCCTGTAGAATTCTCCAAAGATTAAAATTTGTCTTTTTGAAGCCGAGATGGATATGGAATCAATGGCTGATGAGGATTAGGCTCGAGGTTTTCCTTGGGTTTTGGTGCGGACAATGGTGGAGTTTCCGAAGGTAGGACAAGTGGTGTGCTCTGAGAGCTAGTAATTTCCACCACTTCCGTTATGGTCTCCGGTTCTTGTTCCTCTTCTTGATAAACAAGTGAATGAGGAATAAAAGATTCATCCAATGTCAAGCTACTCATAGAAGTAATCTCATTAATCTTAGCATTTGGGTTTTCTATTGTGTTGCTCGGTAGCACACCTAATGGTCTATCTTGAAGATCTTTTGCCATTTGACCAATTTGATTTTGCATTATATGAATGGTGGCTTCCTGGTTTCAAGAAATATAATTCTCAAGAGCTTTGACTTGTTTAGTAAGAGTGATAATTGCATCATTTTGAATTGAAATGTGTAACACCTCCAAAAATCAGGTAGCAGCAGAATAGTATCATTGGGGTGCTACTTCAAGTACAACAAACAAGAT